>JAGSMP010001684.1:0-42440 GCA_029286625.1 Parnassius orleans
GTAACTCCAGGAATTGTGCGTTGTATCAGAAATCAATAACTTTCAAAAGTAACGTTCCAATTCTCATGAAATTAAAAAAATTATAACTGTGAGAGATAAACTGTTCTAATAAAATAAGCAAAACAGAGTTGTTATGTACAGCAGAGGGAGCCGAAAATAAAAAGAGAAAAATAACTATTGGGTGTATAGCGGGTGACATAGCGGAGCGCGGCGGCGCGGGCGCGGGCATAGCTGCGGGCGTCGGCGGGGGCGCGGCGGCGGGCGCCTGTGTCAACGATAGATAGTCTGAGGGGGACGCGGGGGCTTCCTCGAAGATACGCATTCCCACCGGCGTTTCGTCGTCGTTCCTGGGCTTCTGGCTTCTTGTTTTACGCATGGCGTCTTCAAAAAGACGTAAAGACGCACGTGTTACGTTACCAGTCGATTACAGATTGACACCGTTAGGGAGTAACCTACTGGTCGCGTAAACGTGTCTAAGAAACGAGAAAGTTAATTTGACGAAGTCAGACTATTGTTAGAAACGTAGATACAATTTGAACGATGATCTTCTCTCTTCTGTACGGTCTTCTGGCTTCGGATCTTCCAGCTTTTGATCTTCTGGCTTCGATCTTCCAGCTTCGATCTTCTGGCTTCAATCTTCCAGCTTCGATCTTCTGGCTTCAATCTTCCAGCTTCGATCTTCTGGCTTCAATCCGGCGACGATGGACCAAAAATTGTTATGTACAGCAGAGGGAGCCGAAAATAAAAAGAGAAAAATAACTATTGGGTGTATGTGTGCTGAATGACTGACTTTACTTCGATAACTAATAACTGAGCTAAGAGGACTGTATAAAGAAAAAGTGGGACAATTAAAAACTTTATATTTAACTATTTACAATAGCGGCAATGTATGTACAAGGGAATATCTAGTGGGAGTCTTCTTTCTTGAGAGTCTTCTTTCTTGAGTGCCGCTGTCGAATCGAATGCCTGCGGAGCCCAAAAGGCCCTTATTATATTTCCGCGGCGGCCGTCTCAAGATGATAGTGTTCTCACACGATGTGCTGTGCGCTTATTGGTTGTCGACCTCACGTGATGTCCGGGTGGTGTGCGGGGTGCGCGGGGCGTAACGGGGTATGAGGGGGCGACGGGGCGGCTGCTCTCCTCGCCGTCCGTAACATGCTCCCCCCGGCGTAGCAAGCGAGCCTATACTCTCGGGAGGACGGCGATCTTCCTCACTGGTCGTCGTAGTACTCCGCCTCTGGTTCGAATCTCTACGTTGCGCACCACGCCGTCAGGTCCGGGAAACGTTCTCGTCACTATTCCCCTCGGCCACACGTTCCGCGGCAGGTTGCTGTCCACAATCACGACGAGGTCGTCTTCTTTTATCTTGTCGCTGGGCGTCTCGAGATGCTCCGCGCGGGATCAGCGTCGGCAGTATTCCCGCACCCAGCGCCTCCAGTATTCATCGGCGAGCCCTTGCGCCGTTCTCCATGCCCGTCGATCGGTGGGTGAGCACGTTGCGGTGATAGGTAGACTCACGGTCGACGACGGTCCCAACATGATGAAATGGTTGGGGTTAATGCTTCTGATCATTGATGTCGACCGGTACATGGGTCAACGGTCGAGAGTTGACGGTGTTCTCCGCTTCCGTCAACAAGGTTGCTAACGTCCTCCTTCGGACTCTTCTGGTGGAGTTGCTTCTAACGCTGCTTTGACTGAACGACGAGCCGTTCCCATGCGCCTCCCTGGTTGGGCGCTCGGTGCGATGAACTTCCACTCGGTGCGTTGTGTTAATGCGAAGTCCTTAGTAGCGGTTTCCATTCTTCCATGGCTCTTCGGAGTTCGGTGTCGGCTCCGTGAAAGTTGGTCCCATTATCGGAGATATTACCCGAGGCCACCCGCGCCTAGCCGCCATGCGCCGTATGTTATTGCCGAGTCCGTGGTTGGGCTGACTATTTCCAAATGAACCGCGCGCGTCGTTAAACATGTAATAATGCTATCCACCGCTTCTCGTGCCGTCGTTCTATCGTTACCGACAAAGGCCCGAAATAATCTACCCCGTGTATGTAAACGGTCGCGCAACGCTCCTAACCTTTCAGGTGGTAATCGCCTATAACTGCCGGCCGTGGTGTTGCCTTGCGTACCCTACATTGCAGACAATTCCGTTCCACTTCTCGCACGGTCGGTCGTAGTCGGAGGATATAATATTTTGTTCGTAGGTCGTTGACCACCCTTTCTCTATTGGCATGGCTTACTTCTTGATGCGCCTTTTCTACCAGCAGCTTTACAAATCGGTGGCGTCCATTCAGGATTATAGGTCGCTTCATCCGGTCGTCTACGTCGGCTGCCTCGATTCTTCCCTGGCTCGTAGTATTCCGTCTTCAATTATGGGGTCGAGCTTCCTCAAAGCGCTGCCGGTGACCAGATTCTTCCTGCTGAAGTCGGCTGATGTCTTCAGCGAGCTGTCGAGCTGACTGCGTTCCACCCATCCGCTCTGCCTTTGGATGTGCTGTGGCGTTAACTCTCGAGCCCGTCCTCGTATGGCATCGATGAACTGCAGTACTCGTGCTATGGTCCTGATCAGTCTCTCGTATGAAGAAGCGTTCTATCTCTGCAGGTGTGGGCGTCCTTGGTCTCGACGTGATGCGCCACAATTTCTTCCAACTCTTCGTCTTCCTTCTCTTCTTTCCCCTGTGGCCATTTGCTTTCGTCTTCGTAGAATGACGGTCCGGTGAACCATTGGTCGCTTTCTCTTTGCTTACGAAGTTCATGCGCGTCGCTTGGTCTAGCAGACCAAGCGACGCGCATGTGTGAGATCGGAATCCATTTCCATTGTTCGGGTGATGTCTCGGCTATCTCCCGAGTCGATGAGCTACGTATGGAGTGTAACGCGCTGTATCGTTCCTTATCCAGTGGAGCGCCAGTAGAGTCCGTCCAATATGACCCTATCTGCTCTCCTCTGTGTTCGTCCTGCACGAATTCCACGAGTCGCGCGCCTATCAAGTTCGCCTGCAACTCTAATCGCGGTATGCTTTGTGCCTTGATCGGGGCGACTTTCGCCTTGGCCGCTACTAACGCTATCTTAACCGTTTCGTCGCGATACCGAATACGCCAATATGCCGCGGATGCGTACGCTCGTTCACTAGCGTCGTTGAAGATGTGGAGTTGACGTTCTACTACTCCCCCCGTAGGAGCATAGCATCTCGGAAGTCGAAGTTGTGATACTTCCTCGACGACCCGCAACCACCTCCGAAATTCGCATGCTGCCTCCCCGGGTAGTTTGTCATCCCATCCGACCTTCTTCATACGCCACAGGTCCTGCAGCAGGATCTTCGCCGTAATGGTGAGGTAGCTTAGCAGACCGAGTGGGTCGAAGACCGACATTACTGCGCTTAATGCCTCTCTCTTGGTCGGTGGTCGATGAAACATCTTCACATCATATGGCACCCTGTTCATGGACGTGTTGAAGGTTAGCGCGTCTCGGCCATCCATAATAACCCTGGGTTCTTTCTGGGCCGTTTTGCGTCGTGCCCACCTCCTTGGGCTTTCGTGCCAGCAGCTCTGGTTTGTCTTCTAGTAAGGCTGCATGGTTCGAATTCCATCCCGCGAGCGTGAAGCCTGCCTCTTGGTGTACTTTGGTGATGCCGTGCCGTATCTATCTTCTTCCAACGTCGCGTAACTGTCTAGGTAATCGTCCATGTAATGACTATTTACGATGGCGTTAAGCGCTCGTGGATATGCTTCTGCGTGTGCGCGCGCGTTGTAATCCCTAACGCTGTGCGCGAGGAAAGGAGAGCTCTTTGCATCGACAATCATCGAAGTCATAACATACTCACGCGGCGGTCCAGATAGCTCGTTTCCTCGCCACAAGAATAGTTGCGCGGGTTGGTCGCGGCGGTCGATTTTAACACGTAAAAACATCTCGCGGATGTCCGCTGACACGGCTATTTCGTTTTCCCTAAACCTAAACAGTATACCGGGTAGGTTCCGTAACAAGTCGGGTCCATCGAGCAGGTAGTCGTTTAAGCATTTGCCTGATGCGCGAGCTGCTGCGTCAAACACTAATCTTAATTTTCCAGGCTTGTTCGGATTACTGACGGCGAAATGTGGCAGGTACCAACTCTTGGGGCTTTCCTTTTCCGACCCATTGGCTTCACTAGCATAGCCCTTCTCTAGGAGGTTGTTCATTTGTTTCGTATACACGTCTCGGAACTCCAGTGACTGGTCCATCCTACGTTCGATGGTGCGGAATCTTCGAGCTGCCATCTCGTAGCTCGGTGGCAGCCTGACGTCGTCGTCCCTCCACGGCAGTCCGACTTGGTATTGCTCGCCGACCCTCTTGACGGTGCGCTGGAAGATGTCAGCAGCCCGCTCCTCTTCCTGCCTTGGTCTGCTTTTGAGCGATATACCTATTGAGTCGATCTCGTACTGCCTATTGAGAAGATCGGTCAAGTCTTCATCAGGACTGGCGAACGTCTTCATATCCTTATCTAAACGTCCGTTAACGCTCGATATGTGTAATACCGTTTCACCGTCTTGTCTACACATAACGCGCGGCGCGGTCCCTTGTAAGACCCATCCTAACAATGTCCTAGCCGCAATGGGTTGCTTACGACGTCCTATGCGTAAATTACGCGTTATAATTAGATGCCAGTTGTCTGACCCTATTAATACTTTCGGCTTCGCATCACTATAACATACCTCGCTCGGTAAGCCACGTAAATGTTTCAAACGTAGACACTGCTTACCGACGGACTGCGAACCTACTGTTAAGTTATTTATCGTTCGCGCACTTACGTTATACGTTTCATTTTTCGTTTTTCCGCGTATCCCTATTGTGACTATTCGGCTATTATTCTCGCGTTGGTTACTAGATACGCCTCGAATATTCAGCGGCTTCGTTGGTCCTTCCGCGTCTAACTCGCGAGCTACTTCGTCGTCGATCAACGATATCGTGGACCCTTCGTCGAGGCGCGTAGGTTTCAATCTCTTTACCACGCGGTCCGCGCACTAATAGGACACACTTTAACAACACTGACGCACTTTTAGCTGTATTTGACGCGACGAGCACTGTTTCACCTGAATTTGCAGACGTTTCCGGTGTCTGATTCTGGCGGGCGTGAAGTAACGCGTGGTGAGAGCGTTGCAGCCGTTGACGCCGCATTTCTTAGCCTTGCACCTCAGGCGTCGGTGCTTGCTGCTTAGACACGAAGCACACTCCCTCTTCCTTCACCCACCCACCGGCTATCTACGTCCATCTGCTAATTTCTTGCACTTGACTACCGTATGATCACCACCACAACAAAACACTTAACACTTTCACTGTCACTATCTCGTGTGGTGAATGTCTTTACATCGAGGGGCTATCTTCTGCGCGGTGTGACTATAAGCCTTTCGGTGGCGGTGCTTCTTTCTTCACGGGTGCTTCCCTAATCGGCGCTGCGGAGGTGTAGGCATGACTTAACGCGCGGTCAGCCTCTCTCATCATAAACCGTGAAAGCGTGACGATATCCGATTCGTCAGCACTTCCGTAGTGCTCCGCATAATCGCACCAACGTGATCGTAAATGAGGACTTAATTTACTCGTAACTTCCCTAGTAAGCATCGGGTTTTGTAAATATCCTTTACCGTCGACGTTTTCATAACACAGACGATATTCTGTAACTTAATCGCGAATTTAATTCCTGAGCGGTTAAGCCTGGGCGCAGAAGACGTCTCAGATCTTCTAACGCGCAATCTATAATTACCTCTGAGTGACCGAAACACTGCTCTAATGTCCGCATAATATCCGCTGGGTCCTTCGCAGTAAACAGTAATGCAGATACTGCCTCCCTAGCCTCACCACGTAAACAGTTTCTTAACCTTGCCTTATTTTCCGTGTCTGTGAATCCATACAAACGGGTGGATTCATTCATCGCGGCTTTAAACGCTAACCATTCCGCGGCCGAGCCGTTGAAAATAGGCAAGTCCTGTGTTTGCTTCGCGGCGGCTGGTCTGAATCGTACCATATTCTCTATGCTTCCGCTAGCCGTTCGATACCCTATCTTTCCCTCTCGGGGTGAGCGACCTACCTCTATCCCTATTTCCTTCTAACGATATAAGACGATTCGGGGATGTATCGTGATTATATGGCGACCGTGACCTATGACCTACATCGCGACGATACGGCGACGATAATCTACGTTCCTCGCGGCGATGTGGCGACGGCGACCTACGTTTTGGCGATAGAGTGCGGCGTTGGCGCGCGTCGGCGACGTAACCTTACATGACGATTTACCTGATTCGATTCTGCGGCGACTCCACTATCCCTTTGTACTATATTCGCGTGACGTGGTTGTTCGTTATTCGCGACCGTCCTCCCTAGGGATCTTCAATATACACGGGTAGCGCAGGTACGTAATCAGTCCCCTTTCCGGTGGGGCCTGCACTGATCGATGCGGGCGCGGGCTGAGACAGGCGGCAGGGCGCTCCCCGCACAGTCTTCACGTTATCTAACCATTGGTCGACACGATTCCTACTTTCTGTTATTTCGGCTCCTTCTAAACTTTCCTATCTGTATCTTCTTGTAATTGCGCGATGTCCCTAGCGTATTTCTTTTTAATTAAATCTTCCTCGATTTGTGTTTTCCTTCTAATCGCGGCGAGTTCTTCGGCTGTGTTGTATTCAATTTGTTTTAATTTCGCGATTGCGCTAGCTGTCGACCGGGCTGAACGAACTGGGGCGCGCGGCGCAGGCTAAGTACAGCGTCGGTAGCTGGGCGCGGCGGTATGTATCGTTGAACTCATTTCGGTGACCGGAAGATCTTCAATAATCGCGGCGAGTGTATCTGTACGCGGCGCGGATGTGCTGGCTTCTAACAATCGCTCGGTCGTGGACACGGACATAGCGGAGCGCGGCGGCGCGGGCGCGGGCATAGCTGCGGGCGTCGGCGGGGCGCGGCGGCGGGCGCCTGTGTCAACGATAGATAGTCTGAGGGGACGCGGGGCTTCCGAAGATACGCATTCCCACCGCGTTTCGTCGTCGTTCCTGAGCTTCTGGCTTTTGTACGCATGGCGTCTTCAAAAGACGTAAGACGCACGTGTTACGTTACCAGTCGATTACAGTTTGACACCGTTAGAGTATACTGGTCGCGTAAACGTGTCTAAGAAACGAGAAAGTTAATTTGACGGAATCAGACTATTGTTAGAAACGTAGATACAATTTGAACGATGATCTTCTCTCTTCTGTACGGTCTTCTGGCTTCGGATCTTCCAGCTTTTGATCTTCTGGCTTCGATCTTCCAGCTTCGATCTTCTGGCTTCAATCTTCCAGCTTCGATCTTCTGGCTTCAATCTTCCAGCTTCGATCTTCTGGCTTCAATCCGGCGACGATGGACCAAAAATTGTTATGTACAGCAGAGGGAGCCGAAAATAAAAAGAGAAAAATAACTATTGGGTGTATGTGTGCTGAATGACTGACTTTACTTCGATAGCTAATAACTGAGCTAAGAGGACTGTGTAAAGAAAAAGTGGGACAATTAAAATCTTTATATTTAACTATTTACAATAGTGGCAATGTATGTACAAGGGAATATCTAGTGGGAGTCTTCTTTCTTGAGAGTCTTCTTTCTTGAGAGTCTTCTTTCTTGAGTGCCGCTGTCGAATCGAATGCCTGCGGAGCCCAAAAGGCCCTTATTATATTTCCGCGGCGGCCGTCTCAAGATGATAGTGTTCTCACACGATGTGCTGTGCGCTCATTGGTTGTCGACCTCACGTGATGTCCGGGTGGTTTGCGGGGTGCGCGGGGCGTAACGGGGTATGAGGGGGCGACGGGGCGGCTGCTCTCCTCGCCGTCCGTAACAAGAGTTATGAAAGACAGGTCCAGAAGATGTCTCTCAAGAACAATAAAAGTATTTGGAATAGTATTGGATAGCACATAAATAAAAAGTGAGTAATACAGATTTGTTACAAACAAAAGCACCATTAGATTTGGTAGATTATGTATACTTCTTTGCCAATGTATGTAAAATTTTGCCAAAATATTATAACTAGAAATAATTATAGTAAACATACTCATTACAACACTAGTTGGAAAGCCCCAGCTTTCTTTCTTTGCCTAGTCATGATATCATTATGAACCGAAATCAAACAGTGTTCCTGGATGGGATAACATTCAGCGCACTTTCTAAAACTGGCATTAACTCAAATGAGTGCTATAATCTGCCACTTTGTAAACCTTTATATAAGCATGGTGTTTTATAGAACCTAAAACGAGCTGTTATAACACCAGTGTATAATAGAATAGGATAGAGGCCATGTTAGCAACTATAAGCCAATTTCAGTACTACCTTCGATTTCTAAGATATTAGAAAAACTTATCAACACAAGACTTTTAAGTTATCTTACTAAGTTCAATATCTGGTCTAACTGTCAGTATTCAGACAAGGTAAATCCACAGAAGATGCAATCTTAGCTCTTAGCTAAAATGTCTTGCAGTTTTTCTAGACTTGAAAAAGGCCTTTGATGATATCTTTGTCCCCACCCTTTTACAAAAAATAGAAATCATCGGCATAACCTTGACATTGTTTACAAATTACTTATTAAACCGTACAAAAAAGAAGTTAAAATTGATCAGTTTGCTAATAAGGACACATATCGTCACCTTTATGGTAAAATTGCGTATGTGCACAACCAAAGATTTTACAAGATAGCAAAAAACCCATTTTTTTATTTTTTTTTGGTTCCCTTTGACTGGTATTAGATTAAATAGGTTCTTTAGTTATAAAATGTTAATCATAACATTACGATATATAACTACTCGAAACCTTTCTTCCCATCGGTTGTCGGTTCTTCGAGCTATATGGCCGGCCCATTGCCACTTCAGCTTACTAATCCTTTGGGCTATGTCGGTTACTCTGGTTCTACTGATATCCCATTTCAAGTTTATTACGCAGAGAAACTTAGCATAGCCTCTCCATAACTCGCTGATTGACCTTGAGCGTCCTCATACGGCCAGCAGTGAAGGACCACGTCTCAGTTCCATAGGTCATCACTGGAAACACGCACTGGTTGTACAATCTCGTTTTCAAGTGTTGAGGTATACCTGACGAGAAGATGTGTCGCAATTTCCGGAACGCTGCCCAGCCGAATTGAATCCGTCGATTGACCTCTCAGTTGAAGTTGGACTTATCTAGTCGGACTATTTGTCCCAGGTAAACATACTCGTCAACAACTTCGAGCTTAGTGCTCCCATCAACTACCGCCATATGTGTGACATGGACATTAAACATGATCTTTGTTTTGTCCATGTTCATCCTAAGACCTGTCCGTTGGAAGACACTATTTAGGTCATTGAGCATAGTGCTTAGGTCTTCCAACGATTCTGCCATAAGGACTATACAGTCGGCAAATCGAAGGTGAATGATGTACTCGCCATTGATGTTAATACCGTATCCATTCCAGTCCAGTAGCTTGAAAACGTCTTCCAATGCAGCGGTGAAGAGTTTCGGGGATACAACGTCACCCTTTCTTACACCTCTGCAGTTGGATAGGTTTTTCGTACTCTGATTCTGTACTCGGTTAACCATCGTCGTCCTGATGTACAAACACTTCAGCACTTCGATATACCGACAGTCAACTTGGCACCGCTGAAGGGACTGTAGCACCGCCCAAATTTCGACGAAATCAAGATTTTCTTATAGTCCACATACGCAAGGGCAAAGTGGCAGATTGTACCTTCTGTCTCTGTACAATTTGCCGAAGGGTGTATGTGGTCTATGGTACCAGTCTTCGGAAACCGGCTTGTTCGGGAGGCTGGTATTCGTCGAGTCTGCGCGAGAGGATTTGTAATGACTCGAAATCAGCACGTGACGTGGCTCAGAAGGATATCGGTCTAGTTCTTCAAGAGAGCGTTGTCGTCTTTCTTTTGAAGAACAAGACCACCGCACTTCTGCTCTACGCCTCCGGAGTAGTCCCACAATGGAGGACGGAATTAAAGAGCTTCTGAAGGACTTTAAGTACCGGTTTTCCACCCGCTTTCAGAAGATCCGCTGTAGTTCTAAAATATTTTACAAAAAGAAGTAATAAATACATTGCATCTATTACTTATTAGTTAGATGCTGAATAAAGGTATGTTATTATGTTACTTTTGGTAAAATAAGCATCCATTAGTATTTGTTGACATTTATAGCATAAAATAACACTACACCACGCAAAACACAGTCAAAATAAAAAGAAAACATAGGATTCTTAGCTTGCTGAGCGTTACTTGTTTCTTCATCACAGACATTTATATATTTTATAATTTCAAAAATGTTGACAGGTTAATGAATAGTTTTTTACCAAATGATAAATAATGTTGCCACCGAAATAATTGCAGAAAACACAAAATAAAGTTTTATTTAAGAACATGGATTTTATTTAATATTGTGTATATTGTGACATACAGTGGAAATTTTAGGACTGGGAACTTTTAGGAACGGCATTAAAAATATAATCATGTGAATCTTGTCATTATGTTAGTCCCGAGATAAACAAGGATCGTTATAAACGTATTTTTGGACATAAGGAAATGCATGTATGTATATAATGTTTCTACTGTTAGCGATAATAGGACAATATGTTAATTAACACAATAATAGGGTTTCCGCCGTATATCATACAAACTGACTGATTTATCTAAGAGGTAATCTTAAAGGGAGATCAAAGTAAATAAAATACAATGCATGTGCATTACTAACAAGGAAGTAATCAACGAAATCATTGAACACCAAAAAAATGGTAAGGGCGTAAAATTGGTATTTATAGACATTTATGATTAATCAATCGCCATCTTTTTTTTCATTAATGAAAACCAACCGAAAGTCCACTGCTAAACATATGCCTCCCATGTTTATTTAAACTGTCGCCAATTTTTTTGGTATTCTATAGGAATTTGACTGCTCCGTTGGCCTAATGATGGTGGTCTCGTGGCCTGAGGATCGGGTTAAAATCCTAGGTTGGACCAAAATCAGTTATTGCGCTTTTCTGTCAAGAAATTCTGTAGCATCGCCGAGTCAAGAAGTTGGCAATGTTTAACCCCTGTGCCTCGGAAAGCACATAAAGCCGTTGGTCCTGTACCTGATCTCTCTTAGGTTGTATCGAAATGCCGTCTCATCCGACATTGAAAGTGAGGAAATAGAAAATGCTTGCGCATGTACTTGTGCACCATAATCTTACCCTGCGCAGCTGCAGTTTCCGTTGAGGCAGACCGCCCTGACAGAAATTTGGTCCGTAAAGAGTCTCTCTGTGAAAACGTATTCAAACGATAATTATTTTGACCGTGTAGTAGCGGTGTAAGTATATCAACTAACCCCATGTCGTAACGTGGTGTCGAGAGAAATAAACCAGTAGATGGGCGGCAGCGTCTTCTAATAACAATTACAAATAAAAACTGCGGTTGCCAAAAATTTTAACAGTTTCACAAAACGACAAATAACAATTAAACACTAACAAAAATACCAAAAGAAAGGCCGTGCCTTGCTGCTTACGTTTGCGGCAGCTTAGGAGGGTGGAAGTGAAGGAGACGAAGACTTTTTCCTATATTACTTTTATTTTCTAACTTGCGTTAATTTAACTTCTGCGACAATGTGAGTACACAGGAATAATGGACTACCTAACTTACCAATTAACTTAACTACTGTGACAATTTGAGTTCATAGGAATACTAGACTACCTAACTTACAAACTAACTTAACTACTACAAGGTGATTTTAACAATTAAACCCTGGGTTTTATACTATGTTTAATATTCTTAAGTCACGTAAGTAAATTGAGTCACGTCTTTAAAGATGTGCTGTTATTTGATGAGCAGGCGGTGCTGTATGGTAGGTAAATTCCTGATGGCATGCAAGGTCTCGGTAGGCATATGTTACTTGCTCAAGCAACGACAGCTTCAGTCGGTTTCATTGGTGGCGCGTTGGGTGCCGGTGTTGATCCAACTCGGTTTATTCACGTACTAAGCTACTATGTTTGTTTATTTATTTAAAAAAAAGTGTTTTCATTTTAAATTTATGTTTTTAGTATTCATAACAGTATTTATAACTGAATATATGGAGCTGTGGTAGCTCAGAGCCTAAGCGCTCGCCGTAAATTTCACAGACGCGAACTTGGGTTCAATCCGCCGGCGCCAATGAAATAGTGAATTGTAATTACTACTGATTTACCACGTGCTCAGCGGTAAAGGAATTGTTCATCTGTAGAATAAATATTTCGTGGACATGTCAATTCCGCCAGCACGCTCTGGAGTTGAGGGGTGGACTGACCCCTCCATAACTTTTCCCAGAAATCAGAAAATGCCTGTGCAGCAGCGAGAATTATATAGGTTGTAATTTTACTTTGTTACATACTATGTGGCAAGGCCTTTTTGCCTAGGGTTCCTTCTGTACATATATGCCTCTATTATCGTCTCCAAACAGCAATGCAACGACTGTTGTTTCAATTTGAAGAATATCGATCCAGTGTAGCTAAAAGATCTGAGACTTTTGAGCTTAGATAAAATCATTCATTCATTCATCATTACAGCCTATCCACTATCTGCTGCCCACATCCTATTTTATTTAACCTCTGTCGCCCCTTGCGACACCCACAAGATGATATAGGATTCTATTACTTCGCCAATTGATGGCAAAATATAATTTTAGTTCTATTTTTTATCAACGTCACATGAAATGACAATTGAAATATTCCGTTAAAAGAAGTGTTTAGGACTAAAATAATTAATGATATTTTCCCACAGTTAAGAAAAAACCTTTATAAAATATCACGCCTCGACTTGGATAAATAAAAAGCTGTCCTATCTTCCATTATATAATTGACGAGTCAACTGCAATCTTCCGTATTTTTCTTCGTTTTCATCTCGGACCAACAAAGAAAAATAGACAAAGATGCTGAGTTCTGTCTATCTTTATATCGTTCGCATGCAGGCTAGCACCAACATCATCCTGAGCGTACTAGCGGACAGATGGGACTCGCCAATGTTATTGCGTTAGATAAAACTTCATACTGTAAATTAGACACGACCTGACCTTGGTTAGATTAGCTTGGTTCTTACAATATGTAGAGCATGATATCGGCTTGTTTTGGCGTTAATTGGGATGTGCCATTGCTATTGGCAGGTGGGTTGGAAAACGCATTTTTTATGATTTGAACTCTTAACAGGAAGATGCTGCTGCCCATTTCCTGTTTCGGTTTTACTCTATCGTGTCGACAGAGATAAACTAAACCGACTAAATGATATTAGTTTGAGGATATTCTTACACCACCAGTAAAAATTTATTATAACGTGTTTCGTTTTGTAATGGAAACTTTTTACCTTACTTTAAATAATTACTAAATAAAATTGCCAATCATAGCAAACCGGTCAGTTTATTTCTCAGGTTATGTCCCAGTAACTGGGATGTATGTCTGGGAAGTCCATGTTCTCTGCCTACCCCTCTGAGTGACAGACGTAAATGTTTACGTATTACATACATATAATATGTAATTATACCAGTTTATTTAGTACTGCATATAAAAGTTTACTGCTGAATATATGCCTCCCTAATAAATTACCTCATTGGACGCGATTAAGCCATAGTTGCCACGATTGGTAGGCGGGTTGATAACCGCAGTATTTAATAATAGTAAGTTGTTATCAGCAAGATGCTGCTGTTTACCATTACCTGTTTCAGTTTCCCTGTGTTGCCTCTTACCAGTGGTTAATCGCCTTTACGGGTGGATACCCGTACGGTCTGGAAGCGGCGATGCGAAACTTATTGGCTGCGCAATGTTCAGATGACTACTCTGGTCGCGATTCACACTACCATAAGCAGGTTCGCTTATTGGCTGCATTCATGCCGTCTGGTCGAGTTGCACCTCCACTTACGGTTGAAGACCTGGGAGGTATAGTCAAGGCCTTGCCCAATACAGCTCCAAGACTCGATGGAGTACGTGCGAGAATCGTGAGGAATGTATGGGTGGGAGCACTGACGTAATTTCCCTCGCTGAATACCAAGTGTGTGGTAGAGGGTTTTTTTTATAGGAGAGGGGGCAAACGAGCATGCGATTTACCTGATGGTAAGTGACTACCGCCGCCCATGGACAACTGCAACACCAGGGGAATTGCAGATGCGTTGCCGGTTTACACCAATGTATGCAAGGATGGAAAACTAATTTTCATTCCCAAAGGTCCGATAGCGCTCCTCTTGTAATTATAGTCGCGGGATATCTGAGCACCAGCACGGTTTCTCTCCGGGGCGATCTACGGTAACAGCGCAGCATGTATTGCTTAGCATGGCAAAGTATTATCGGGCATGCCACGTGCAAGCAATCTTTCTGGTATCTCTGGCGCCTTTGACAGTACTTGGTGGCCAATGATGATGGTCAAATCGAAAAGAGGTGGATGTCCACCTAACATTTGCAAAATTCTGGTGTAATATTTCACGTCCAGGCGTGAGGGCCTACGTCGCTGACCGGGTAGAGTGGAAAACGTTGACTATGGCATATCCACAAGGCTCTGTGCTAGGCGCAACATTGTGGAACGTGCTGACGGACGACCTACTCCAACTCCCAGTAGTCATGACTGACTACGCTGACGATATCACAATCTTGATTGAATCGGAAATCAGAGCGGATACCGAATTTGGGGACAGAGTCACTCTGGACCTTGTACGGGAGTGGGGGTAAGGAATCGACTGGAGTTCTCCTTCTCAAAGTCGACCACCATGACTGTCACAGGGAATCTTCAGTCCCCCCCGTTATTAAACTTGGTGGGGAATCTATAAAGAATATGACTAACGCTAAGATACTAGGCGTGGTTTAGGACTCCGGACTATCTTTTGTACAACACGCGTCTGATATCTCTGAAAGAGCGACTAAGGGATTCGAAAAAATGTGGGTCATTTATATTATATATATACATTTATTGGGTATCGACATCATCATGAGGTGTCCAGTACCGGAGCCTAGAAATAATTTACAGAGGAGTATTTGTATACACGCATACGTACGCGGCAGAGTGCTGGTACGAGCGTCTGATCATGAGGTGATCATGAGGTCCCGGGGTCGCATCCCAGGTCGGGCCAATGTCAGTAATTGGATTTTTCTCTCAATAAATTATCGGTAGCAGCCCGAATTCGGAAGTTGACGGTATGTAATCGCCGTGTGTCAAGCACGCACGTAACGGGTGGTCCGGTTCCGTCGGATTGCCGTCGCATCGGAAAATAGGTGTGAGAGAATAGAGTGCATCTGTGATTGCACATACACTCTGGCACTATAACGCTCTCCGTTGAGACTGCCCGCCATGACCGAATTTAGATCTGGAGGACATTATTTATTTATAAATGTTGTAAATTCTAGTGCGTAGTTAAATTCCGTGCGAACACTTAGAATTTTGTCGAGGAGTTTAATATGCAATGCATAATTTATTAAGTCGCCGCAATCCTTTGAAGTACGAGAGGTCTTGAGTCAAAGTGACAAATCGATATAGCGCATAGTAACCTCATGTTCATTCAAAATTAACTTGAACATAATAAACATTTGTCAAATGTTAAAACATTTAATACTATTTGAATGTCATATAAATAAATTTAGTTAAAGTTACAGCCTATATATATATATACATCCCATTGCTGGGCACAGGCCTCCTCTCATTTCTGAGAGGATTTTAGGGCAAGGATATGTCCGCCGCGCTGCTCCAATGCGTGTTGGCGAACTTCACATGTCTTCGAAATATTTGTTTTCTTATTTCTCAGACATGCAGGTTTCCTCACGAGGTTTTCCTTCAACGCCAAGCAAGTGATAAATTAGCACTTAAAATTGAAATTAACAATTTCATTGGTGCCGGCGGGGATCGAACCCGTTTCGCGTACTTTTAAATTTACAGCGAGCGCTTAGCCCTGAGTTTAGCCCTGATATATATATAATGAACTATTTAATTAGCTTTCCAAAAATATTTGAAAATATAAAGAGGAATAAAGATTTTATAAACATCATATTTCTCTGAACATTCTCCTATTCTTATTTTTTTTCTTCGTTTGAAATTTTTTTTTGTTTTGTGTCCTTATTATTAATTATTCGAAACGTTGAAGACAGTATATATGTAGAAAGAATAGTAGTTCAGCTATTATTTTAATAAATATCAATTGAAAGGAAAGTATTGAGGAGTGTTAAAACTGACTGGATTGAATTTGGAATGCGAACTTTTACAATGCGAATTAACCTCAGACCTTGACATTTTATTGACAAACTTAGTCAGAACTATGGTCAAGCCAAAGAGTATAGTAGGTCAGGCCACAGACAATTTTTTTAAATGATGGTAAATATAACTTAGAGTCATTACTATGTTCTTATCCGAAAATAAAAAAATTATCAACAATTAAAATATCGAATTATTTGTATGAAGGACAAGAGAGCGCTAGAGTAACGACGATTGCAAGACGATTTGTCGATAATTTTTTTTTTTTTATTGGACAGGGGGCAAACGAGCATGCGGCTCACCTGATGGTAAGTGACTACCGCCGCCCATGAACAACTGCAACACCAGGGGAACCAGAGGAATTGCAGATGCGTTGCCGGCCTTTTAAAAAGGAGTAGGCTCTTTCTTGAAGGTCCCTAAGTCGTATCGGTCCGGAAAATCGCTGGTGGTAAACTATTCCACAAGGAAGTTGTGCGAGGAAGAAAACATCTTCTAAATCGCACAGTGGTGGACCGCCAATCATCCAGATGGTGGATGGTATCGGGAGTTCTGCCGCGATGTGCGTTCGTGAAATTGGCGGCTGGGATTAATCCGAACAATTCTCAGAGCACTCCCCGTGGTAAATGCGAAAGAAAATGCAAAGAGATGCAACATTCGCAGCGCCAATGAATCGAGCCGATCGGAAAGGACTCGGTCGTCGACGATCGAGCCGCTCTGCGCTGGATGCGGTCAAGTGGAAGGAGCTGGCACTGGGAGCCCCAGCCCAGAGATGGGAACAGTATTCCATGTGAGGCCGAACCTGCGCCTTGTAAAGTTGCAGCGCTGTGCCGGTGCATGAAATCGTCCCGCTCTGCTGAGCACGCCAAGCTTTTTAGAGGCCAATTTGGCCTCTCTCCAAGTGACCGCGAAACTGCACGCCACTCGAAATGTCGACGCCGAGGATTCCGATACTGGCTGCGGCAACAAGGAGTGCCTTGAAACTGAGGAGATACGACAAAGGGGTTCTTTTAGCGGTAAACGCGCAAACTTGTGTCTTCTGAGGATTAAACTGACTAGATTTAGTCGCCCCCAATCCGAGACTTTGTTCAGCAAAGACTCGACTTCAGACACAAGTTTGTTCCGGTACTCGGCGACGTTTTCCCGAGAAATATTCGCACGGCCGGCGTATAGAGCATCACCAGTGCTATCATCCGCATAGCAATGAATGCTACCGGTTTGCAACATATCATTGATATGCAGAAGAAACAGCGTTGGTGATAGCACGCAGCCTTGTGGAACACCAGCGTTAATCGAGTTTGTAGTCGGAGCATGCACCGTCTACAACGACCTTGATGCTCCGATCTGCAAGAAAGCTGGTGATCCAATTGCACAATTTCTCGGAAGCCCATAGGAAGGGAGCTTGAAAGAAGCGCTTTGTGCCAAACCCGATCGAAAGCCTCGCAATGTCCAAACTAACGGCCAATGCCTCGACTCTACTGCCTCCGCCCATCTATGAGTGGTAGACCAGAAGATCACCAGCTGATCGACCCCGACGAAACCGTATTGGCGGTCACTAATCAGCTGGTGATCCTCAAGGTACCGCATGAGCTGGCAGTTTATAATGGACTCCATTATTTTGGAGAACAAGGGGTGATGGCGATAGGCCTGTAGTTGACGGGTCTGAGCGGTCGCCTTTTAGGATCGGCTGGACAAAAGCTGTCTTCCATGATTTCGGGACTACGCCTAGGGAGTAGGAGTACGGAAAAGACGCGTTAGAACCGGTGCCAACTCCGAGCACACGTCCTCAGCACAATTGGGGAATTTGTCAGGCCCACTCGACTTGTGGATGTCCAGGAGAAGAGTGCTTTGCGAACCGAGCGCTGTGAGAACCGCACATCCGGCATGGAGCACTCACACCGCGGGATGGTCGGCGGTGTGTTCCCCGTCATCAAGAGTCGAGTTGGACGCAAAAGTGAGCTAAAGGTCGGCTTTGCGGCGTGGGCCAGTGAGTCGTCCTCCCTGTGCAGATGGTAGTGATGGCTTACAGAAATTCCCTTGACAGCCTTGGCGAGACCAGAATGCACGGGTTTCCGAAGGAAGGCGAACTAGTTTCTCGCCTATTCTGCCTATGTGCTCTGACTTTGCCTTGGCAATAACACTTTTGAAGGACCTGGAGGCGAAGTTATACTTTTTTTAAGCATGCTGGTGTTTACATCCCGAGCTGCCGAAGCCTCAGCCCAGGCCTGATAGCACTCCACTTACTGCGTAATGCAGTCTTACAGGAGCGACCAAACCAAGGCTGCGATCTGCCTCCGATGGGTACCACAGATGATGGAATAAATAGTTCCATTCCCTGTAGCACCACATCAGTGACAGAGTCAGCAACAGCGCTGGGATCATCCGGCGAGAAGCAAACCCGCCCCCATGGGTAGGATACAAAGAAAGACCGCATTCCGTCCCAATCCGCCGACCAATGCCAAACACGGCGGCAACCTGCAAACGCAACCGCGAGGAGCGTGAGTGGCACCACACCCGGATCAGACAATGGTCCGAAGAGCCGAGAGGGGCATCGACGGAAACCTGATATCCGTCCGGATGAGAGGTCAGCAGAAGGTCCAACAGGGAGGTGGTGATCCTTCACATCTGGAATCCGCGCAGGCGAAGTAACCAGCTGTGTCAGACCATATGCCAAGGCAAAGTCATAAACAGATCTCCCGCATGATCGGTTAAACGTGAACCGAGCCATTCGGCGTGGTGGGCGTTAAAATCGCCAGGACCACGATCTCTGCGGATGGGACCTGTTGTAGCAAGGAATCTGTAGCCATTTGGACGTGGTCGATGAGTCGGTCTGTTTCGGCATTACCGCTATGGGACCATAGAGGCACCCGTAGACGCGCGGATGGTCGTCGCTATCACGCGTAGCCAAAGGATGGACAGGTCCGAACCTTCAAGACTGCCGGAGCGTCGAGAACAGATGTCCTCTGACGTATACGCAACCCAGCCTGAGGCACAAAGGAGTGTTCCAATTTGTACCCCGGTAGAGAGATACGAAGTATCAGCCGGAGAGGACACCTGCGTCTCGGTCAGAAAGAGCAGGCCGGCTTCGCTGTCTCGAGATGGTAGTGGACGGCGTTTAGGTTCGAGTGAAGTCCCGATGTTGCAGAAATCCACGGATAGCGTGGCAGGGGTCGCTTGGTCTTGTTGCTCAGTTTGCCCCGAGCAGTTATTGTTTTGAGCGGAATTTTGCCCCCAGAATACATGCGGGCAGCCTGAGCACCCACGCTCAGGAGTGAGGCATGGTCGTGGATGCTCAGCGAGGGATTCTCCAGGGTGCTGGTACCTCCTGGGGTAGTCTAAGATTTAATTCCGCTACCATGTTGATGGGGGGGGGGGGAATTGGGCCTCCGGTCACCTGCACTCACCAGACGAAACGCAAAAGCAGAGCTTCCACTTCACGCCGGTATTCTGTGAGGTCGTGGTACCAACCCGGCTCGAGCCGGCCCATACGTGCAACAGCAAAAGCTGCTGCGTGGCTCTACCACCGTAGAAAATTCTAAATGAAATATTTTGAAAAATCATCAATTACCGTGTAGAGGCGAAGTTCATTTGGTTTGGTTAAATCAGTAACATGAGTAATGGAGAAAAAAGTATGGTGGCGGCGCGAAGGAACAACGTTATTTTTTAACTTTTTCACCGTGATGTTATTTATCACTCATGTTTAGAGGCGACAGAGGGAAATTAATCAGGAGATGGGCAGCAGATTCTCCCATAACGACAAAAAGAAAAAGAAAAACTGTGGTTGCAACCCGCTTGCCAAGCGTGGCAACTATGACAAATACCCGCTATGAGCATATAGTGAAGCCTATGTTCAGCAGGGTTTTTATAGGCTTTAACGATTTTTAAAAATGTGGGAGGAAAACAGACGAACATTTTACTAAATTTGATCTCGGTGGAACGCATGGATGCTCCGTGCGATGTTTAGGCAGTGTTGCTGAGGTGCTATAGTTGTTGGCAGTAAAATTTATTTCCATGGCATGGCCAGCAGTGGAAGGAAACTGTAAGGAGAGGGAAGTGGTAGTTTTATTATTTGAAAAATATTTTTGTTATTAAACAAAAGTTGCGTAAACAAGGTCAATGGTTAAAACAGTTATAAATAACAAAACCAAACAAGTTTACTGAAAAGAAAAAAATTCAAATATTATATGTCACTTCTACAAAGGCCCAAATCTGAGATCCCATATGTTAAAATTCAATATCTATATGTTAAAATCAAGAACTATGAAGAAAAAAAAAGGACATAGAAACACTCGATTTTCATAAAGAAAAGAAATATATAATATAATTATATCGATATACTCAGTAAAGACCTCTAAAAATAAAAAATAAAAATAAATCATAGGCATATACTTTATTACGCTATCTTTGACCAACGCCATTTTTCTACCAACTTCAAACAGGACGAGGTACTCAATTCGACTGTATGTTTTTATTATGTGTACCTCTAACTTCTTTTTCTGGGTGAACCGATTTCGATGATTCTTTTTATTTGAAAACTGGTGCTTTATGTGATCCCATATAAATTTGATCAGGTCTAACTAATGTTGGTTTTGACGTTGGTAATGGTTTTGAGTTATTCTTAATAATTTATATTGAAGTCGGTTGTGAAAAATTTTTAATTTTAATTATTGTTGAAAACAACTTTGCCATAATGTTTACTATATATCGAAATTATAACATAAAACGTAATTTTCGCAAAATATTGGACTTTGTGGAATATGAAAATTGTGTTTTACATGATTTATAGTGATAACTCACACTTTATATTTAATTTCAGTTAATTCTGACTATTAAATATAAAGTGATACTGACACAATATTTTAAATGTAAATTTTATAGTGTATAAAATTGTTACGAAGAAAAATATAAGCAAATAACTTTTAAAAACAGTGTAATTAAAAATACTAACTTTTATATAAAACTAACAACAAACTTTCTTTTTGTACCTACTACTGAGCCGTGGTAGCTCAGATGGTTGGCCTCGCTGTAAGTTTCACAGTACGCGAGCAACCCGGGTTCGATCCCCGCCGGCACCAATAAAATTGTTAATTGCAATTTTAGTGCTGATTTACCATGCTCGGCGGTGAAGGAAAACATCGTGAAAACCTGCATGTCTGAGAAATCAAAATAAAAAATATTTCGAAGACATGTGAGTTCAACAACACGCATTGGGACAGCGCGGCGGACATTTCCTTGCCCTAAAACCCTCTCAGAAATGAGAGGCCTGTGCCCAGCAGTGGGACGTATATAGGCTGTAACTTTACTTTTTAACTTTTATATTTGCCTCTTACACTCACGCGGCGAAATAAGACTAAACTATGTGAAGTAAACGCGACGCGTGGATAAAAGCAGGACCTCATCATTTGAAGTAAATTCTCTTAATTTAGAAGCGTAATTTAGTAACGAAACTAATTCTAATAAAATTTTGTTGTATAATTGTTATAAATAACATTTAAAAAGTATTGTTCTGAGCAGTGCTATGGTTCTGAATGAACGTAGTAATTATATACTCTTTGGTTCTGAGAGGTCCTTTCTAAATATTTACATACTCTTTGGAGCTTTCTACAAAGGTGACTTTGGACTCCCTCATGTGTATTTCAAAATGTTGACAGATTAAGAAAAAGTGGATCGTTTTTAGGTGTCAAGTTTTGAAATCTCCGTAAAACGTTCTTTGCAGTTATATCGACTATAAGACAAAATTTTAATTAAAGAAGTTAAAATAAATTTGCTAAAATCCGCGTTATAAAATAAAATGATAATGATGAACTAGGTAAGACAACCTAGCTTGAAGAACACCTCCCGCCCTCCCTCAGTTGCGTGCATTATCCCCATCACCACTAATCTCAGCACCACTACTCCCAGCACCACTACACGAGGAAAGACACACCACCACACGAAGAAAGACACACCACCGTCGATAACTCGTGTTTTGCCGTTTAAAGTAGACTCTCGGTAAGACTTAGCCACCGCAAATTTTTAACATCTTTAATATAATGGATTTCTGCAAAGTAACACCTGATTTTATTAATTATCATAAAATTTGCAGATGAATAAAAAGGTTGCAGGTTGGTCCCAATTCAATAAAAGTATAGTTTATATTATTTATTGCATCATTTATTACGTGAATTATGGATGTCGCCGCCGGAGGACCCAAAAAAAAACCAAATTACTTTTAATAAATTTAATTTAAAAGAACTATTATAAAGATATTACAAATAAAAAACTAATACTAATTAAGTCTACACTTGTTCGATGCTAGAAACGAAGTGAAGTGGCATCGTGAAGTTTCGTAACTGCGGGCGTCACTGTGAATCCACGGCAACCACATTTCCCATCAAGTCAGCAGAACTGCCTCGCTGCATTAGGTTTCTGGTAAGGTGCTATGTCGGTTGACACCGGGTGCATCATTGTGAGTCCACGGTGACTGAGTTTCCCATCAAGTCAGCAAAACTGCCTCGTGGAAACAATGTTGAAATGTTGTGTGGCAATATGAGGTTACCGCGTAGTTCGCGGTTTTGTAAGGGGGCATCCATATAACACGTGTTTAAACATTAGATTTTTTATAAAACTGAAATGATAAACAAAATTATAATCCACCTGCAGTCCATAAACAGCAGCAGCCAACTTCAAATAAAGGTCTACAGGGCGTTGTCACCTGCTGAGGATTAAGATGGTATGCCTTACAGCCTGTAATCACATTGGCTCTCTATAACCTTCATACCGAAACACAGCACTGCAAACACTGCTATTTGGCGACAAGTATTTATCAATTAAAAATAATTTAGTTAGACATGCTTTACACATATCTTTACTAACCGCGTAACACTTTTGACGTTGCTATACATCACAGAGGGACACCATAAGTAACGGGTTCTCTTCCCCTGCCGTTACTATAATCGTATATTATATTTGATATTGAAGCAAAATTAAAAAAAGGCAGCTATGGTCATCTATTGTTTAAGAGTAACCTCTCATACCCCACCATCATTGTTCAAAGAAAATTTAGAGAGTTTCATTATTTTGAGCGATGTAGAAGGCAGTTTTGCGTTGAAGCGTCTAATTTGACCTCTTGGCGCGTGTTGATCCGTAATAGGACTATTTGGTTGTATTACAATTCTGAATAAAGGAAAGTTCTTTTCTTGCTTTCGCAGAAAATTTTTATTTCGTTAGTTAAGCATCACGTTCTAAAACACCGCTGCTTTATAATTATTTTTGTTTGTTATAAACTAGGAAGCGACTAAAGAATTTTTTCAACTTATTAAATAAAAATAAACGTGTAAAAAGTATCTAATAGCTGACCATAGCGTTCTTAGTTATTATTTGATAACCAATCTATATTGATGATCAAGCCAATAATGCTTGTCTAGAGCATAGGCACAATCTTTCCAGACTCTCAGTATTTTAAAAATACGTTTCAGAGAGTGTGTGTAGGAATTACATGACTTGATTTTGCTCTCTTCTTTCCATTATCGAATTACCAGTCGCAGAGCGGGTCTCCATCCCTTCATTGGTCGACACATTAAGTATTTAAACCAAACGGTAATTATCATCATTCGTAATGCGAGTAAAGCCAAGGGTCCTATGCTTGATATCTGTACGTTCATAACGGCTTGCCGTCCCATCGGACTTTGAGAGTAAGAATAGAGAGCACTTATGTTCGCACACAAATTGATGCACTATAATCTGTCTCCGTAAATGGTGCTCACGTTGACACTGGCCGCCGTAACCGAAATTCAGTCTGGTGGACATAAACTGGTTTAAAATTCAGTTCCAAAATTAAGCCCACACATACAAACAGGTGTAATAAAATAATAGTTTGTAAAAAGCATGACTATCTCACATTAACATTTTAAAAGCATGTAACAGATCGCATGTGTTATTATTATTGACGTACCGGAATCATACCGTCAATAGTAACTTGCGTAGCAATGAGCTTCCTTTCATGTAGTTAGCATGATATGTGTTCTGTTTTATATGCAAATTCGTATACGAATAATGGAACGAACTTGCTGGGAGCGATTCAGTTTGCTTATGCGCAATTATGCTTGATGACTGCTCGTAAGTTTGGGTGCCGAAAGGATAACAGTGCTGAAGCAATATTACTGCAGCATTATTGTGAGTCAATGGATTTTCGTCACTGCAATCCCATAATTTTTAAACATGAAATAACCAGCAAATAATTGTTCCGGGTCTGTATGTTTCCATGTCCAATTTATGTATGTAACGCTTCCACGGTAAAGATAACATTTCTAGTGAGTAGATATCGTTTTTTTTAAACAGTGTTCCATAACATAAAATTAAGTATAAAGCATTTTACAAATTATAGTAACAAAATTAGCTACGGTCCAACTCACATACTGGTTTGCTTTAAATATCTTGTAGTGCCGTTTTGTATTCTGTAATTTTATTATTGAAGTAATGTGCTACGTACTAGAGCAGATACCGCGAACAAAATCTATGCGGAAATACGGGGCGCGTGTTTGTTGGAGGCACAGAGTACCTTTTTATGGCACAGATTGAGTCCGTGGGCTCTAGCGCGTTTTGCAAACAACTAAGCCTCGGCGTTTATTCTAGTACGTAGTACATATTACTTCAATGAATTTCATTAAATTACTCTGCCTACCCTTCTATGTCATTATATTTATCTAAGTATGTAATAGAGTTCTTTATAATGTTTGCATAACATTGTGCTTATTAATTGAAAATTTTCTAAGGTCTCAAGTGACATCGAGTTTTTCAAACTGTGCACTTATATAATTATAACCGAAAATCTGTATCAGGAATGAAATAAATGTACATAAAATTAAACACTTGTAATGTTTATGTGGAGTTAGTCTTCACGACATATAACACGTATCACACAACGAGACACTATCACAATTACAGTGAACACTTCACTATTTTAGTAGCGCTTACAGTTTCAACACTACTCGTCTAAACGTCACAAGTCCCGATCATTGCTCTACACGGACCGTTTGGTAATCCGACTTACAAAATTTAATGCAAGAATAAAATAGGGCTTGTGTTTGACTTCCGCAAGTCAAATCCATAGCTAATAACAAAGCAAAGTATTACCAACCGGATGTTATCGAAAATGTACAAAATGCTAACAATTATATTACATATTCTTTATTGAATTTCTTTGGAGTAATCGCTGTGAAAAGGGGGTACAGTAGTGACCACTCAATAATGAATTTTACCTGGTTCCAAAAATCAAAGAAAAACAATTAAGGCTTTAAGAATCCTTAACCTTTACTGTATCTTGTCAAAACGGAGACCGCAGAGTGATAAAGATTACAGGGCGACGGAGAATGCACGCTCGCGCGGATTTAATCAATTTCGGGGAAAAACAATATTTTCACGAGTAAAACACAGTTTAAAAATAACTCATATTTAATAATATTAATATTTTTAGGACCCATTTTTTGTGTAAAATCTAACTAAAGAGCTTGTGCCGCTTTGGAGAAATTTTGCAAATTATGACAAAATAAGTACCCTGGGGATTTATTTTCTAAAAAGGGGTTGACAAAAATACAATTTTATTCAATCACAAGCATTTACCGAATCTTTATCGGTCATTCAATGTTTTTTTTTTTTTGCGGATTGAACTTAGAGCTATTGTGATATACTCGTATTTACAAGTATCCAAGAATTTAGGCATTTCTACTGTTTTAGGTGTCTAAATAATTGACACCTCAGTCGAAAAAGTAATTAGAGGTATTTTATAAGTAGTGTTAACGTAAGTATGGAAATTGTAAATGTGCTCAAGGTGAATATTTTCATCGTTCATATTGTTAATTAATAAGAATATATTGTGCATTTATTTTACTCACATTGCACATAAAAATACCTACATACACTTTTTGCCATTAAATTATATAAAAATATTTTTTTTAAACTTAAGCAATTTTTTTTTACCTTTCATTTGAAAGACGTCATTTTTTAAACCTACTACTGGTTTAAAATAAGGTTTCTCTAATTGAATAGCAAACATTGAAGGAAACTTTTTTATAACCGTTTTATAAACAAAGATACAACAAATTTATCTTACACAGAATTAAAACAAATAGACCTATAAGTAACTAAAAGTGTTTCCTTAGTAAAATAACACTTAGTTTTGAGCTCGTGTGTGCCTCGCAAACCCGAGCAAACCAGCCTCCACAAGCAGAAAAAACAACTATTAGGTAGATTCAAAGAAAAACTCTTAACGCTACGCTTAGATACTAATCTAGGTAGATATAATGCAACTTCAGACAGATCTTGAGGTGTCTGCAAACTGTAAAGCAAGAGATGATATTTAAAAACGCCTTATTTCTGTTCGCTTACCGTATTCAAAATAGCCCTTGTTGTAGTTACTTTTAATTTTTTGTTAGTTTAACTGCTGTATTCACATAAAAATATATCTTTGTACATTCTGCCCATGTTAGAAAAATTATGAGCGCTTTTGACGAAAAACTGTATTAAGTTTTCAAGCCTAAAACCATGTCACCTTGCGTGATAACAGTTCCACTTGAATCCACAGAGTCAGTAATACATTCATGGGACAATGTATACCCTATTAGAACAAAGTTCCAAAAATATAGTAGTTCTCTTTATTATCAAGTTGATTTTTTTATTATACAAAGAGTATTAATAGGGTTATTAAAATATAAATGAATTATACATGGTTGATAATACCACCTGGGGTGTTAGTTTTTAAGCCGTTTTTAAATGAATTTTGTAAATAATTATATAACCTGTGTTTTTTATTGCATAATTTTACTTTGAATAAAAAAAGTCCCGCTGGATTTCTAGATGAAAAAGGATTTTTTCGAACCAGTGGTAATCGTAAAAATGACTTCAAATAAGAATTATTTGTAAGCTATGTTACCTTTCGTGACAAAATCAGCAAACTCAGCCTTGACCAGAATTCAACGTCGATATAACTCTCTATACAAGCAATAGATGTGGATATACATATTTAGCTATAGCATTTTTAATTTTAAGAAGTCAATACTTAACCCTTTTTCATCAAACAAGTTTAAATTCTACATTTTTTTTAATAATCTTAATATAAATTATTTAATTTTGTTATATTGATATTATTTTATCATCATAATTGATTATTAATTGTTTGTAAATAAATAGGTAAAAAAATATACTATTCAACGAATTTGCCGTAAGTGTGAATAAAAAGGAAGAAGATAGGACTTTCTTGGACTGCCCTTTTCAAGTCCTCAGCTGGATATAGGCTTCCCCAAAGCACGGTCCTGAACCACCTGTATTCATCAAGTTAATGTAGTCACTCCATCTAATTGAAGGCCGCCCTATTCTTTTTAAAACATTTCATTTTACATTAGACATTTAAACACAAATAAATCTTTATCTTTTTTTCTATTAAATGAGAAATACTTGTGAATCTGAGCGCAACATTTGCAGATATTGAAGCAAGAAGTAATTAAAGACGAACAACGTTATCTAACATAATAATGTTTCGACGTGAAATTTTGATATTACGAAGTGCAACAAGGGACTTTATGAACAAGTGAATTTAACAGTTACACCGGTTGAGGATTGCAAATTTAAATGTCAGAAACTTTCATATTCTTTTATAAAATAAATATAAAAACTAAGGCCATGGTACACAAAATATGCTAAAGTCCATCATTAGCTCTCACGCCTGTCATTCAGTGGAGTAGACAGTGACCACGATCTTACATTTGGCACGATCCTGACACACCCCTCTCCCTTCTTTCACATCTTTTTTCTTGGTCAATTTCATCGCCATTTTTGATAGATAAACTTCATTTCTATTTCTTGACGACACTGCCATTTAATTCTGCAGCATAAAACTGAAATTAGAAGCTTAAATTTTTACTTTTTTTTTCAGATATGCTGAGGCATATGATGAATATGATAAAGGAATCCACTACCTATATTCTCACTAAGGTATCATAAGAGGGTGAAAGAAGAAAACTAAAAAGGAATGTGCATTATTACATTACTTAGATCTTATCAGGGCATCTTCCAAAAATATTAAAATACTGTGTACTAAATATTAATATTAAAATATTAAAATACTGTGTTTGCCAACCCGCCCGTCAAACGTGTAAAATATGATTTTTTAATTTTATAAGGGTGACAAACGAGCACACAGCCATTAATCGTAAGTGGATAATGCGGCCCATAAACATCTTCATATATCCTCGATTAAGAATTAAAATGCAGATTCGCCATCTCCGCTGAGGACTAAGATGGAATGCCTCGTTTCCAGTATAGATCGTGTTAAAATATCCGCCTATGAGTAAACTATGAAAGAGGGCCGTATTCAGCAGCGGCCCGTTGGAATTTGGATATTTCATTACTAAACAAGTCACACAATTAGATAAATAACCTGTGCAAACTAGGCGTACTAAAATCATCCATAAGAATAGAATAGAATAGAATCATTTTTATTCAACATAGATTACAGTAATACTTATTGAAATTCATTTTCACTTCTACCACTGGTTCTTAAAAACCTCTGTCCTAGGAAGAACCAGCAAGAAACCCAGCAGGACTTTTTTTAAAAGCACAATTTACAATATAATATTTTATACAATTATTATGAATCGGCTCGAATCGACGACGACCGAGTCCTTTCAGTCATTGGCGCTGCGAGGAGATGTTGCATCCGCATTTCCTTTCGCATTTACCGGGGAGTGCTCTGAGGAATTGTTCGGATTAATCCCAGCCGCCAATTTCACGAACGCACATCGCGGCAGAACTCCCAATACCATCAACACCATCTGGATGATTGGCGGTCCACCACTGTGCAATTTAGAAGATGTTTTCTTCCTCGCACCTTCCTTGTGGAATCGATTACCACCAACGATTTTCCGGACCGATACGACTTAGGGACCTTCAAAAAGAGCCTACTCCTTTTTAAAAGGCCGGCAACGCATCTGCAATTCTCTGGTTCCCTGGTGTTGCAGTTGTTCATGGGCGGCGGTGATCTCTCTTACCATAAGGTGAGCCGCATGCTCGTTTGCAGCATGGTAGCAAGCACCTCATTCCAGGGTTATTATCACTCATGTACTCTTTAGTAGTATAATAACCATTACTAAACAATTTTGCTTAATACATATTTTAATCCTTTTGATAGATAAGGTCTGCATATTTTCTGGGACTTTGTTGTAAAAGAATGCTGACTCTTTGGAGTCAGTAACTGGTATAACTAACTAACTTGTGCTTGTTCTAGTATTTACAGAATGTAAAACAAAAATAAAACATTAAATTCTCGTAAATATATTGACAGGCCAAATTTAATATATTTATTTAAATTTTTCTTGGACCTAGGTTATAAATTGCTCTTATGGCTCTCTTTTGAAAACAAAGGTAGTTTCAATGTCAGTCGCATTACCCCATAGCAAGATTCCATATGATATTATGCCATGGAAATAACAAAAATTAACTAATCTAGCTGTTTCAACATATGTAAGACCTCTAATCTGTTTTATAGCATATGAACTAAGTTTGCTAGCTATTTTAGATATTGAACTGTAATTCCGAGAAAAACAGTGGATTAAACAAGGCACAGCTCCTCCCCATTCAAAAGCACACTGGTATTCACCTGTTAACATCAGGTGTGAAATTTAATACATTGCGTTTTATTACCGTTCAAAAGCAAATTATACCTTAAACCAGTGTACTACTTTTAATATAGCATTATTCACTTCGTCATGTTTCAATAATTGCCTTTAAGTCGGAAAATCAACGAAGTATCATCAGCAAATAATACTATATCATAGTTATTCCCTAGTAAGGTAAGTGATTAATATATAAACTAAAAGAAAGAGGGCCAAGGAATGAGCCCTGAGGAACACCATAGATACTACCAATCCGGAAGAACTGCTCCCAATAATAACAACTGTTTGAGTTTTATTTTTAGATATGACATAATAATTTTAATCGATATGTTTTTTACACCATAATGATGTAGGTTCCTGATCAAAGTCTCATGGTGAACACACTCGAAAGCTCTGGAAAGATCATAAATTATACCCAAAGCATCCACTAAATTCTCTCATGCATAGAAAATATGTTTAATTAGCTCAACATCGGCATCAGTTGTCGAGCGACCCCTTGTATATCCAAACTGATTTTTATGAAATAATTTATTTACATTAAAAAAAACGTGTGTGTGTACTTATGTATGCATGTAGGAACACAAAAATAACTAATATATATATATATATATATATATATATATATATATATATATATATATATAATTTTAATCGATATGTTTTTTTACACCATAATGATGTAGGTTCCTGATCAAAGTCTCATGGTGAACACACTCGAAAGCTCTGGAAAGATCATAAATTATACCCACATCCACTAAATTTCTCATGCATAGAAAATATGTTTAATTAGCTCAACATCGGCATCAGTTGTCGAGCGACCTTTGTATATCAAACTGATTTTTGTGAAATAATTTATTTACATTAAAAAAACGTGTGTGTGTGTATTATGTGGGAACACAAAATAACTAATATATATATATATATATATATATATATATATATATATATATATATATATATATATATATATATATGGTCCTGGTGACAATCAATTGACAGCTCCGTGGCGCAGTGGCTTAGCAATGAGTTGCAGCGCTAAGGCCGGGTTCGATTCCGCACGGAACAAGTATTTGTATGGCCTACAAATAACTTTTCTGGTCTGCATGTTTGTCCTTGAAATCTGTGTATAAACTGCCCCGCGATATGGGAAAATCCTAGTGAGGAGGTAACGTTTTAAAAAATATATTTGTTCTTATCAAGATTTTTAAACCTCATATTTACCCTTAATGTTATTTACAAAATATTAGGTCTTACATATAAAATTGGCGTTTTGTGGGAGGAATATAAAGTCAATTTTTATTGTAAAATATATTTAATTAATCAAAATATGCACCGTTGTTATCTATGCACTTTGCCATCTCATAGGTAGTTCATTGATCCCTTTAAAAAACCATGGGGGCGAGAATCAATAAACTCTTTGAAGGCGGTTAGGACTGCCGCATCGGGTTAATTTTTTCCTTCTAAGAAGTTGTCCAAATTCCGGAAAAATGGTAATCTGTTGGAGCAAGGTCCGGGAGTACAGTGGTTGTCGCAGACATTCCAATTGTAGCTCATCTAACAGTGGTTGTTTGTTGTGCAGTGTGTGGTCTTGCGTTGTCGTGAAGCAGCAGTGGCCTAGAGCGATTGACCAATCTCGGTTGTTTAGCAGCTAGTTCTTCCTTCATGGTTTGCAGTTGCTGACATTAGATATCTGCCGTAATCGTTTGGCCAGATTTTAGAAAGCTGTAGTGAACGACACCGGCGCTAGTCCACCAAACACTCTGGTAACTTTTATGAGTCAATTTTCGTTTAGGGCAGGATTTGGCTGGGTCTCCAGGGTACAGTCATTGCGACGAGCGCTTCCGATTATCGTACAGTATCCACTTTTCATCACAAGTAATGATTCGATTTAAAATCCCTTCAATATTGTGTCGGTTGAGCAAAGCACAGCAGTCGACGCGTGTTTGCAAGTTCGATTCACTCAATTCATAGAGGTACCCATCGTTCAATTTGTTCGTTTTTCTTTCCCGATTTACTTCAAGTGGATTAATACAGTTTTATCACTTACCCCGAAGCCTGCAGCTATCTCTGAAGTGCTTTGTGATGGATTCCTTCCACAATAGCCTTTAATTCTCCACTTCCCACTTTGGTCTCCGGCCGTCCACGGGGTTGGTTCTGAAGGTTGAAATTCCAGAACGAAAACGTTGAAACCAAAACGTACCGTGCTTTCTTTGCGACACCAGCGCCGTACACATCATTAATCCTTCGAGCTGTTTCTGCAGCACTGGTGCCACAGTGGAACTCCCTCGTAAATATACCGATATTTCATGTTTTCCATTGTGCGGTAATAAGCGACGCCAAAGAAAGAATAATTAGAAAAACAAATGAATAACTGTTTCAAAACTCAAATGTACCAGCTAAATGAATCTATAAATTTTAATTTGGAATTCTCAACCAAAGAGGAGATATTTCAGATCAAATTGGTCAGTACGACAAAACGCTAATTTCATATGTAAGGCCCTAATATACATACAACAATCACGTCTTTCGATGGGTAAATTCAACCTCTTTTATCTTTATAAAGATATAAATAAATATGTTAACGATTTTACATCATTATGCTGAGAATACAAAACTGCTACTATTTACTAACTTATGTAACGCAAGGGCAATCTAACATATAATCTAGTTTAATAATAATATATAGAAGAATAATTCAACTTCTATAAAATTATTTTGTCTACACAATTCTTAATATATGCAGTCTTACCGCTATATTTTGAAAGACCCATTTTCAACAGAATAGGATACAGCTTTCATTATATATTTCTATCTTTCAGAGAGGAATGTCAGATGATTTGAATTATCATACTGCCCTAGATATGTACATCAAATTAGTTTTCATAACATTGATAACTCAACCTGAACACACTATCATTATTGTTTAATTTAACAAGTGTAACAAATACGTAATCTGAATGATTTAAAAAGGCTATTGCTTTTTCTTACCTATGCCGGCACATGGTGGGAACAAAACCACTTTGCAACTTTCTTATTTTTTGACCAGAAAAGCAGTTTTGATGAAAGTGATTGATACATATCATTGAAGATTTATGTGGAGTCCAATTTTATCTATTTAACATACGCAACCACTTTTCTCCAATCTCTGCATTTATAGGGAATCTGCAAATAATTTGTTGTTCGGTTTAAATAAATGGACAATTCATAATATTATTATAACCATGTAAGTTTATGTGGTCAGTGCAGGAGCTGTTACTGTCATTATTGAATATTGTTTTCTGTTTTAATCTAAACCAAAATTTTTGAAAACGTTTGTAAACACTAATTTTCAATAGAAATACACATAATAGATAATCTTATTGAGTCAATAGCAATAACTTTGTTTATCTAAGGACCTCAAAAACCGAGCATGAGACTTACTTAATAGTAAATAATAGCTCTACGATGTTTATATTGTATACTATTATTACTATAAATAAAGTTAACTATTCGTTTTACAAATTTAACTTACTAGGTATTATTCACTTTGTTTGAATGAAATCGACATCAAAAACATACGGAGCTTATCACGAATAAGCGAGGTTATAGATAGAGATATAGAGAGATATATAGAGTATTTCTCTATTGTTATGTTGATTCATCTCAATACTAAATAAAATCAATTTTTCTTAATTTTCTTCAAAGCCAGAAAATTTGTGAATTAAGAAATAATATTATGAAAGAATAATTCAACTAACATTTAACTGGGCTGTTATGTACCGGTAGCTAATATGTGTTTAGTTTAGTCTCGCCATAGATAAGTAATAATTTATAATATAAACAAATAAAAAGAATTCATACCGATAGCTAATCTGAAATCTATGAACCCACTTAAAAATTTACTAACATAAATAAAACATGTTTTGTAGATTCATAGATACTTGAATAACTACCTTGGATATAGTTATCAGTTCTCACGAAAACTTGAGAAAAAGTTACCAACTGATGTTGTCGCTTTTAGGTGTCAGTGTGCGCGTGCATTGTAACAACTTCATGGTGTCGTTTTTAAGTGTCGGTGTGCGCGTAAAAATTCACTCTCATCATTTTTCCCAAATGTGCCAAAATAATTATAACTTGAAAAACTTAACATTTGATCTAGAATAATATATTCAAAAATTTTACTGAGCGTTGGCATAGGTCTAAAATTAGTGGGGTCTTTACATGTTTCATTAAATCAGGAAACACACCAGATTCGATACTAGCATTGAAAATAATAGCAAGTTGGGATGTGATCGCATCTGTAGACGCAATTACCTAACAGAAATTCCCCATAGATCTACTGTTGTCTTAATATCAAAAGTTCAGAAATATTTTAGAATATCACCTGATAATATTTTATGAAATACAAATTATTTTTTACAGACATTTATATTTTGTTTGAGTAATGACTCGCCGACAGCAGGGAAGAAATTGAGTGGCTTTGTAGTCAAGATCGGAATGTAGGTAAAATATTTTTCAAAAGCCTTTGCAACATCTTGATCTGATTTCGTTAAATTATTGTTAAAATTTAATTGAAAGTTTGAGTTGTGTATTTTCATCTTGCTAGATTCACTATTGATTAGACTCCAAGTCATTTTAATTTTATTAGAGGCATTCTTAATTTTGTTTCTTAAATGTAAAGACTTGGCTGTGCAACAACACACTCTTTTAAATATTTTGGAATATTTTTTTTTTACATATTATTCTCTAAATGAAACACTATGATTATGTGATCTTTCATTGTAAAGGTCATATAACGTTTGCCCTACTTTGGATTCTTACTTTCGTCTACTCATTAAACGATTCGCGACTGTTTAAAGAGATTGTTTTAGAAGTAAATATTTTATTAAATTCAAGACTTATTAGTTTAAATAATGATCCATATAAATAGTTAGTATTGTTTTATATGGAAGAAATGGCAACTTTTTCACTATACTTCTAAATCTCTCTAAGCGATGTTCATTTATTGGAACAAGCACAACTTTCTTAACTTTCTGTTTTTTTGTGTGTGGGGTAGTGAGACCAACTGTCCTTAGTGATTAGAACTTGAACTTTGAGTAATTAATTTATGTAAGGGCTCAAAATCAGTAAAAATATTATCTATACAAGTTGCTAGTCCCTGCAATACGTGCAAATTAACAAGGTTGTATGATTTGAGCAATGATCAAAACTTAATATTCATGGAAGAAGTTTCAAGGAGATTGATATTAAGGTATCCACATACGACGACAGATTTATTCTGTTTATTAATTCCCCCACAATTTTCTCAAAACAATCATACATAGAACGTGGGGGTCTGTAAACACTGACAACAATGAGAGCTCGAGCTCAACACATGCCATTTCTATATTTCGCTCAATAAAGAGGCTCACAATATCCTTACGTTCTTTACTTATTAATAATTTATTAGCTAATATTAAGGAGCCACCGCGTAATTTTTTTTCTCTGTTAAAGCAACTGCCCACCTGCTGTTTACCGAAATTAAACATATTATAGTTATATAATCTTTTAACCAATGTTCAGTTATACAAACAATATGTATGTTGTTACTATTTAAAAGCAATAATTCAATTTCTAATTCTTTGCCCAACATGCCTTGCATATTTTGATGCATCAGGTGTATACAATTTTTATGATTTTTTTATGAGAAATTATACAATTAACTATTTGTGGGCTACATTCTGGATAATTTGAATTTTTATTATGATTGATAGATATAATAATAATAATAATAAGCCACTCACAAATCTAACCCCACGTCCGAGCTGAACACCTACAATCACGTGAGTGGCGGACACCCGCAACGAAAGTACTTCGCGGGTGACCAACGGGGCTCTAGCACACCCATCAATATGGAGTTGAGAAATAGAAGTATTCGTAAAGGACCGCTTCCCGAGGGCACTCGTCGGGGCACGCCTGGAGCCGGTGCTGGGCGTTTCAGCATGCGAACCACCGGTAGCGAGGGTTTACCTGGACGACCCTGTGCCGGGTGTCCCGAACAATGCGAGTCCAGCGCATCATCAGTACTAACATCGTCTGATGAATACAAGTGCGATAGTAGAGCAGTATCTTCGGCCTCGGATGTTTCACGGGCGGCAAGGGTCACTCAGCCTGTGACCACCAAAGCTGGCAAACCTAGAGTACGTGTGAAATGGGATGAAAAAATAAATACTTTCATTATGCGCACTTACTTTTACATTACCAAATTAGAAACCGATCGCACTATGTACGTTATGAAATTATTTGTCCAATTTCAATTAAAATATCCTCATTTAAATATCACATCTCAACGTATTGCAGACCAGAGCCAAGTAATAATAAGAAATAAATTGTTACCTGATGAACAAATTAAAAGTATAAAGCAACAAGTAGCTGAAATAATTGAAAACGAAAGCTGGAATAATGTTTCGGGCTCACTTTCAGATACAAGAGACACCGACCATATGACAGCGGGTAATTCAAATCTTGACATCTTCACCTCCTTCCTTATTCGAAACTCAATCAACTACCTTAACATCCAATTCTGCAACACAAACTGTAGCAATGAGCTGCACGCTCACACTTGTATTTTTAGCGTTCCACACTCAGCTGAAATAAATCTCTCAGATGATGGTACAGTACCGAAGTTAACCGACGAACTGCAGACTAATCTAGCATTGTGTACTGGTACTGCCCCAGCATAAGACCAAAAGTGCCGCGATTAAAAGAAGAAAATAAGCGGCTATATAGTTTACTAAACATTTTCAATAGTCATATATACCAAAATTCTATAGTATTGATTCTGAGTTAATACATATTCATACCCCATATATTGCCCAGCTTTAGTTATCTCTAAACGATTAGGATACAAAATTTCAAACGGCCCTTAAAAGCGAAATTCATTTAACAATAAACCGGCTTGGCAAATCAGATTAGAAATAGATATATGTCTATCTTGCGCTGATATGGCTAGATTAACACAATTCATTAACAATAATAGACATAATGATTTCTTATATTTACGAACACTACACATTGAATAAAACTATTTTGGATTTTATCGCGTTTAATTTTGCTAATTTTGATTCCGACGTTTTGGGTGCTTTACAGCACCCATGGTCACGGGGTGACTGAGGTGTTTGACGTCCCGATGTCATAGTTAGCCGCTACCTTCAGTTTTGAATATTAATTTTTGGTCCGATCTACGCAGAATGAGCTTACAGTATCTTGAAGTCTTGCAGTGGTATGCTTGGGTTTGTATTTAATTTTGTTAATTATAGGATGCCAAGCAAATGGCAGCACCCATCCTTCTCTATTGAAATTAGGATGTTTTTAATTTCAATAGCCTCGCGTATCATCCTTGGTAGGAATCGGTGTTCTTTTGCGAGGATTTGTGGTCTATCAAATCTGATGTAAATGCGGGGACGATCTTGAACATGTTCACAGAGTGCAGACTTCCCAGATCGTCGGTGCTTCACGTCAGCTATATGTTCTTTCACGGGGGTTTAATGGATCTTTTTGTTTGTCCTATGTAAGAGAGTACACATTCGCAATCAAGCTTGTACACTCCTGCATCTTGTAGCAGGATATTACACTTGACGGATGGTAAAAATTGACTAATCTTCTTCGGCGGCTTGAAGTATGTTTAAATAGAAGCTCGCTTCAAAATGTAGCCAACCTTGTCTGTGACTCCTCTGACATAGGGTAGTACAGCAGGCACACGCTCGACTGTGGCCGGCTTCACTCGGTCACTGTGACGTAGGCGCGGGACCCGAAGCTTGTTGTCTTGCAATACTTGCTCGGCGGCCAGATGTTTTCTGTCACAGATCCCTCGTGCTCTCTGAAACAAAGATTTTCCCACGGTAGCTAACTGTGATGGATGATGGTGCGATTCACCATTTAAATATCGGTTGGTATGGGTCTTTTTCCTATACACAGTGTGACCAATAGTGTTATCAAAAACTTGCAATCTTTCTTTTATGAAAAATCTGCTAATAGTCCGTTACATAAAGCAGTTATTGAATCCGATATCAATTATACCCTCTTAATTTAAGTAATCAAGACAATAGATCTACTACAGTAATTGATAATGAAAAGAAAAGCTAGGTGGCGTAGTAAATTACATGGTAGACATACTGCACACGATTTAAAACAACCTCACAGTCTTCAAATAAATGGTTAAAACTAGGGTCTCTTTTCCCGAAACCGAAGGTTTTCTTATTGCTATTCAGGATCAAGTAATCAATACAAGAAACTATAAAAATATATATTAAAAGACCCAAACATGCAGGACGATAGCTGTAGAAAATTTTACCGCCAACCAGAAACTATACAACATATCACCAGTGCTTGTCCCAGCCTAGTACAAACTGATTACACCCACCAGCATAAGTTTGCTAATTACGACCATCAGAAGCTTGCAAATAAATACAATTTAATCCCGAACCAACTAATATTGCCGTACTATCAATACACCCCTAAATCTGTTCTGGAGAGCGACAGTCACAGAATGTACATTGATAGAGCTATTCTTACCGATAAAACAATTCATTACAATAGAACGGATATAACTTTAATCGACAAATAAAATAAAATAGTATACCTAATTGATATAACGATCCCAAATACCCATAATCTACAAAAAACCATTACTGAAAAAATTCATAAATACACAGAACTAAAAGAAGAAGTACCTAGAATCTGGAAAATGAACAAAGTATACATTGTGCCGCTGGCGCTCTCTAGTACTGGTATGATCCCGAAATGTTTGTCCCACTCCCTTAAACTTTTAGATCTTCCTCAAAATAGTTATATTACCATGCAAAAAGCAGCCATCCTCAACACTTGTCGTATTGTCGGAAAATTTTTGCAAGAAGACACCTCAAATTTTGATTCCCAAAGGGATGCGCACTTGGCTTAGACCCGTGAGTATTTCTCAAAAACCAAGATCATAGAAAATCTTGAGAAAAAAAAAAGAATACGTAATAATAATAATAAAAAGGCGTAGAGAAGTGACGACCCCATCGCCCGCTGACGTAACAGTTAAGTGACAAATCTGCTACGTCGGCGCAGTCAGTCAGCGCTTTGCCAAGAGTTGTGAGCGCAGTGCCTCGGCAGAATTGAGGGTGCTAATTTGGGCCCGTTTGTGATTACGGCCAAGTCATGAAACGGTGCCGGGCCTGGGCGTCTCCCGTTAATTGACGCCTATTTTATGGATGATGGAAAAAAGTGCGCGTCTGGAGCTGGCGCTGGACGCGCCAGCATGCGGGCCGCCAGCCGAGCGCGAGGTGCTGCACGACCACTAGCAGCCTTGCATCTATCATCCCCACCAGATGGCTTGGTATCGGCAAGGTCCTCTTGGACTCGGCAAGCAAGCCACCGCCGCTGGTGGAGTACGCCGCATGCGTTGGACAAAAATATGAACACAAACGTATTGCGGGCGTACTATAGGGCGAAAGGGGAAGGAAGGCCCTTAGACGGAAGTTTTGGTGAGTCAGTGCGAATGTTACGCCCATGGACCTCGTCATCATAACACCGGATGACGTAGCTGAGGCGGTCCGTAGGGCGCCGCACTGGAAAATTCCGGGACTGGACGGACTGCATCACTACATCTGCATTTTGATTTGTAATCAAAGATAGAATGTAGATGTCTATGGGCTGCAGCAACCACTTACCATCAGGTGGACTGTGTGCTCGTTTGTCACCCTTATCCAATAAAAAAAAATGTCACGAAGTGCTCGCCTGAGAGTTTCAAGAGGCTCTCGACCAAAAGTCACTCCGAGCCTCTTCACTGGGATCACTCATTTGGTGCCTAAAGATCATGATACCACAGACCCGAGCAAATACCGCCCTACGTGTCTACCCACCATATATAAGACACTGACATCCATTTAGTACGCGAATCATTCCTCACCTGGATTTAAATCAGGTGATGTCGCGTGCTCAAATGGATCTCGAGCAGTGGTCTTGAACCAAGGAACCACCCTCATTGATGCGGTCATTGGCAAGGTGGTTAAACGCAACCGTCGGAACCTCTCCGCCGTCTGGATAGACTACAAAAGGGATTCAACTCGGTGTGTCCCAGAACTCAACGTCAAGCCGAAACGGGGTGACAGGATTGATTGTAAACATCATGAGAAAAATCAGAAAAAAAATCTATCCCATGCAGTTTGGAAATTATGGGCATTTAAGAAAACCTAGAAATTTGGTCAAACTGTAACCATTTTTCAGTTATTGTGGTTAATTTTATTATTTTGTTCATTTAAACTTTGGAACCGTAACCTAAATAACATTTCTAGAACCACAGTCAAAAATAATGACACAAATGCCCCAAGTTTTCTAGAATTAAGACTACTTGTTAAACTATGAATTTAAAATTTTCAAAACTTGTCGACTTTGAAAGGCCCTCCTTTAAAAAAAATGTACTAAAGTGCCTTAGCAAGTGCCATTAAAAGTTTGCGCATTTAATCAGAATTGTAAAATAGTACAATACTTGTTAGTTTCATACTAAAAAAACTAGTAAAAAAATAAAAACCTCGAGTAACCCGATTTTTGCTAACCCATTTTACTCAGTTCAAATGTTTTTTCTTCGCACAAGCTCTTGGTAGGTTTTTAATTTTACGGCAAAATGATGAGAGAGATGGATAGTGGACATAATTAAATGCCGTTCAATTCTGCAGCATAAATTTGCTTTGTCACTCTTTCTTCGTTCATTCTTTCTACATGACCAAACCACCGAAGCATGCCTTTCTTAATCCTGGTCACAACGTCATCTTGCAAACCACACTTTTCTCTTATCACACTATTTCTCACCCTGTCATTCAGATTCAGCCCTAGCATACTCCTTAATGATCGCATTTGTACAGCATTTATTTAATTCTCATGCGTTTTCTGCCAGACCCAACTTTCACTACCATACATTAAAGTAGGGACTAACACAGCATTATGAATTGCCAAACGTGCCTGTTTTGACACATTCTGACTCTTCATAATAGCGTGTAGAGCCCCATTCACTCTATTTCCTGCGTTCACTCCTCGTTCTATATCCTTATCATATCTACCATCCCTGCTAAATAAACATCACAAATATACAAACTCATCCACTTGCTCAATCAACTCCCCTTCTATTCTTTTTTTACATAACGTTTTACTTTCTTCTCTTTCAAAAACCATAACTTTCGTCTTACTTGAGTTCACTTTCATACCACTTTCTTTTAATGACAAGTTCATTAAAGTAACCATCATATGCAAATCGGCCGCCGACGATGTAAATATGACTTGATTATCGGCGTACAAAAGGCATTTGATGGTTAACTCACCCATTCTCAACCCACATTCTTCATCTTTCAAAGTTTGCAAACAACTGTTCACAAATAGGTTAAACAGCCACGGGAAGCTACACAGCCCTGTCTGACACCTTTTGGATGCCAAACCAGTCCGAGTAGACCCGTTGATCCTGACACAAGCACTGGAGCCCCTATAAAGAGACCTTAATGCCTGTATCAAACCAGCGCCCAAACCAAATGAGTTCAGTGTTTGCCATAACATATTCCTGTCCTCTGTCATAAGCCTTTTCCAAGTCCATGAACGCACAAAAACTTTCTGTTTTATGGCCAAAAACTTCTTCGCAATCATGAGCATGGAAAGACTTCATCCATACACACTATTCCTTTCTAAATCCTTGCACGTCCCAAATTTTTCCATCAGGTTCTTCCATAACTCTTTCAATTAACACCTTAGCATACAGTTTACCCACAATGCTAAGCAGCTGATACCACGGTAGTTTTTATAGTCTTGCTGTGACCTTTTCCTTTATATATTGGGACTATAACGGCTTTGATGTCAGGACCATCTCGTAGAGGACTGCAGACTTTCTAAAGCTGTTTGTTTGCATTCCTCTTCATATTACCCGCCATTTCTAATGCCTCCTTTCCTCTCAGAAGCATTTCGTTCCTTCTTTTGTCGCCATATCCATTTCACCCCAGACGCCTGTTGGAGTTAATGAGCAGGCTGGGTCTACCTTTTTCCGGTGCCTCCGATAATGGTGATTCCGGCGCAGATGTGATCGACAATTCATCGTCCGATAGGATTGGAAGTGGGGGAATTTCCTCTTGCTTCCAGTTAAATACTTTGTCGAAAGCCACCTCCGCCGGGTCACAAATGGAGGACCGAATCGAGCTGTCGCTTTTTGCTGAGTTTTGCGACATTTTGGTTCGTAGGGTGGCGGTGTGCGAAGAAGCCTTTTTTCTAGTGGTGTGTGTGTCCGTCGGGGCAGAGTCCACAGAGCGTTTTTCTGTTGCAGGCTGAGATGATGGCTGCGGCAACTTTTCGCTAGTAGTTGTTTTTGTTAGGCTTGTTTTTGTTAATACTTTTTCTCGCAGCGATCGTGGGGCTCTGGGCGGCGCAACAGGATGGCTTTGAGAAGGCTTGTTAGAGGAAGCGGTCTCCACATCCGACAAGACAACTTTGTTTCCTGACATTTTTTTCCTTGTACTTTAAATATACAAATATGTTATACAAAATTTGTGCTTAATCTCTAAATATAGGTTGCCTTAATAGCTATAAAAACTGGTAATGCTTTATTTATATTTATAGTTAGATATATTAAATACAATTGTTATTATGATTTTT
>JAGSMP010001685.1:0-42322 GCA_029286625.1 Parnassius orleans
TCGTAGAGGACTGCAGACTTTCTAAAGCTGTTTGTTTGCATTCCTCTTCATATTACCCGCCATTTCTAATGCCTCCTTTCCTCTCAGAAGCATTTCGTTCCTTCTTTTGTCGCCATATCCATTTCACCCCAGACGCCTGTTGGAGTTAATGAGCAGGCTGGGTCTACCTTTTTCCGGTGCCTCCGATAATGGTGATTCCGGCGCAGATGTGATCGACAATTCATCGTCCGATAGGATTGGAAGTGGGGGAATTTCCTCTTGCTTCCAGTTAAATACTTTGTCGAAAGCCACCTCCGCCGGGTCACAAATGGAGGACCGAATCGAGCTGTCGCTTTTTGCTGAGTTTTGCGACATTTTGGTTCGTAGGGTGGCGGTGTGCGAAGAAGCCTTTTTTCTAGTGGTGTGTGTGTCCGTCGGGGCAGAGTCCACAGAGCGTTTTTCTGTTGCAGGCTGAGATGATGGCTGCGGCAACTTTTCGCTAGTAGTTGTTTTTGTTAGGCTTGTTTTTGTTAATACTTTTTCTCGCAGCGATCGTGGGGCTCTGGGCGGCGCAACAGGATGGCTTTGAGAAGGCTTGTTAGAGGAAGCGGTCTCCACATCCGACAAGACAACTTTGTTTCCTGACATTTTTTTCCTTGTACTTTAAATATACAAATATGTTATACAAAATTTGTGCTTAATCTCTAAATATAGGTTGCCTTAATAGCTATAAAAACTGGTAATGCTTTATTTATATTTATAGTTAGATATATTAAATACAATTGTTATTATGATTTTTATTTTATATTGTGAACTCACTGCTGTTCCTCGGTGGTTGAACTGCAGTGTAGAGTACGTTGGACGCGAAGAAAGAGCCCGTTGCGGGATCTCCGGTGTTGTGTACTGTGAGTCCTGGAGTATGCTTGAGGTGTTATTTTCCGTGATGGTATCGGAAAATGGGGCAATATAAAAATTCTATTGGGGCCAAAAGTTAGGGCTTCTTTTCCTGATTCAAATGAGCCCTCACACGGGGGGTCTAGCTCTTCCGGTTACTGAGTAATGGCTCGCGGGGTGAGGTAAACCTTGAGGGGAGGGGAGGGGGGATTTTAACAGGAAGCGTATATATGGTATTAAGAAAAATAGAGGGGATTAGGAGGCTAGGTTCTGGATCTGGGTCTAAGTCAGGACCAAGACTCAAGTACCCTTTAAAGGCTTTGGGTGGGGGTAGGTGGTCAGGATAATATTATGCTGTTGATTAGTGTTGAGGGGGGGGAGGTAGGCAGGGTGAAGGGGGCTTGGTATGAGGTGGGTGAATGTGTGGTATGTGGCGGGGTCTTGAGCTCCCGACTCAAACGAGCCCAGGCTTGGGTGGTCAGGAAGAAAGGGTCTAGGAGATCCCTCGTGGCTTACCTGATGGTCGTCAATAGTGTCTCCAGCCGCGGAGATTGATACTTGGCGGATTCCTCGGTCCGTCTTCGAAGGCTCCACTGAAGTTTGCCCTGTCGCTGGACGCCTCGTGTTCACTGGCGCGCTATAGCCTCAATGTCTGAAAGCACGTTGCAACCACGTGGTTTTAGGTTAAGTTGTTAATATTTACGAGCCAATAACTTCTGCAGAAGTGGGCCGATTTTCTTGATTTTTACGCCGTTTAATTGGGCTTAATGGCGGCTTTCAAACAATAAAATTTTCTGTGCGATTTTGTTGTTCTTGTTGACACTATTTATCCCCAAAGTTCAGAAGCTCTTGCTCCCAAACCAGGTGATGCACAGAGTTCTCCCCAATTACACTAGTGAACTGCACACTCAAAAACTTTTTCACAGCTTCCACTCGCGGCTCAAAATGCTATTTTTAAGCAATTTTTCGTGGAGCTTATGTTGAATGTGTCACTTTCCAGTGCGTACTGGGTTAGGTTAGGTTTTTTTTCTAGTTCCCTGATATGGAGGGTCAGGGACTTTTTCATCTTTCAGGTGTGTCTTTTTCACCTCTGTTATTTTCTTTCTTATATTTATTTTAAGTTTTTATGCTTACATTCATTATTTCTATTCTTAATTTAGTTCTTATTTCTATTAATTTTTGGAGCTGCTTACATCATATACTTATATATATTATATTTTGTTACAGCTTTCTTTCTAGCTACTATTTATTTCTATTTACTACACTTCTTGTTATATGCTTACAATATTTTATGAACTTATTTCTAATATACTTATTACTAATTATTTTATTAACATTTTCTTTGCTTACTTTTATTCCTAATTCTATTTCTATTTCATTTCTCTCTCTACTATATATTGGACATTGCGTCAGTATGTGCATTATGTTTTCATTTTTACAGGGTCGCAGGCACATGCCAGCTCTCCTTACATTTAAATCTGAACAAGTATTCAGATAACCCGCCATGTCCTGTCATGATTTGAACTAACATCGGATCCATATCCATTTTCCTGATTGTTTTATATGCAGCAATGGCATCTGGGAAAAATATTTTCGTTGTTGAGGCTGTTTCATTTTATAGCGTTGTTCATTCATCAAGCGATTCCATTCGGATGTGTCGCTTGATGAATGATATCGGACATTTTCCATATACGGGTTTTGTTTTCATTTTTATGGCAGCTTCTTTGGCTATATGGTCTGCTCTCTCGTTTCCCTCCATTCCTGCGTGGGCTTTAATCCAAAATAAATTTAATATTTTGCCTTGTTTGTTTAGTTTATAGATGTTGTTTCATTCCACTGCTAGGAATGGAGGAATCGTCTTGGACAATTGTTTGTAGAGCAGACCTCGAGTCGCTGTATATGCTGCAGTTTTGTGCTGGAGCCATGAGTGCATATCTAGTTGCTCCAGGATAGCCAGCAACTCTGCCTGGTAGACGGTGCAAAAATTTTCCAGTTTCAGTTTTGGTATTGTTCCGCAGCGTTATACCATATAGATAACGCCGCGCCGACTTTCCCCTCTATCTTACTCCCATCTGTAAATATTTTAAGACCCTTGTTGTCATTTTGGTCCATTTGTGCACCGTCTTCCAGGCATGTGAATTTCAAGCCGGGCTGATCCGCGGGATGTGGTCTTGAATATTCAATTTTGGTTTCTACATCTCGATCACCCACTATCCGCCGGGAGAAGCCTTTCTTTATTTCATAAAGGAGGGCTTCCTGGACCCTTAAGTCCAATGGTAGCAACCCGGCGAGTAGTAGGGCCGAGTGAGAGACTGTCCTATAAGATTTTATAACTTTTTGTATAAACCCGCGCTGTACCATGTCAAGTTGTTTTTTGACTTTATGTTTATTAGTTGCTGATGCCCATGCACTGGCCGCATACATAACTATCGGCTCCACTACTGCAATATAGATGGTCCTAATGATCTCCGGGTTCAGGCCCCAATGTATCTTTGCAGCTCTCGACAGTTGACGATATATGTTCTGAACTTTACAACATATTCTCTTAATGTGTGTGTTAAAAGTAAGCTTGTCATCCACTGTGAGGCCGAGTATTTTGATTTCTTTGGAGATTTCAATGTCCTCCCCACCCATCTCCAGAAGTGGTGAGTCATACCTAAGCTTATTTGTTACGACCATGGCTTTTGTTTTGTGGCGCAAAATTAAGCTTATTTCCCACTCCCCACCTCCGGACATGTTCGAGAATTTCATTGGCCTGCTCCTGCACCTGTTGTGCCGTATCCCGGAGAACATCAGGACCACATCGTCCGCGAAAGCCTTGCAATGGGACCCTTTACTCAACTCCCTCAGGAGTGGGTCCAGAGTATATTCAAATAAAAGAATAGAAAACTCAAAAATCAATAAAAGAATGTCAAATAAAACAAAAGAATAAAACATAATAAAAGATGAAAAAAGTCCCTGAGTTCCACATAGGAACTAGATTAAAAAAAAAAAAACCTAACCTAATAACCTAACCTAACCTAACCTAACCTTTTTTTTTTTTTTTTTTTTTGGGGAACTCATGGATTCCTCTGGCTGCAGGGCAACCACAAGGTTATGCCGGACTCCAACCCGCTAAAACCCCACGGTGGTCTCCATCAGCGTGTACGAAGGTCCCGGATCTCCGTTCGGAACGCCAGGGCCCCTCTCGCTTTGCTTTATTGAAAGCACGTCCCAGGGGTAGAACTTACTACCCCCAGCACCCTCGCAGTGCTATCACGATGTCTCGGGACCACTTCCGAGCCATCGTCCTCCTCGGGGGTTACGTTACTAGGCGTTCGAGGCCCCCGCTCCAAACGCCTGCAACCCCAGAGGCCCCGTTTCTGGTAGGGGAACACCATCTTCAAAGGGAGGGCCGTGACGAACGCCTTGATGGCGTCGTCTCCGAGTGGGATCTGTCCTCCTCCGATCCCGCTCAGCAGCCTCCTTCTGGACCATTACGGACTCAGAAGGTGGCTACGGCCCTCGCCGAGTCCCCGCTCAATATCGCCGACACGACTGCTGGCGGGAGGTCCCGACCGACCCGGTTTGCCAGGATCATTCGCTCCCGTTCCACGCTGGACATATCGCCAGCGTATGGGACCTGAGTCCTGGTCCTGTCCACCGCAGTGGAAGCAGTTCGCCGTCGCTTCGCGTCCGATCTTACACAGATAATCACCGGCACCGCCCGGTAATTATCTGTGTAAGTCTATGAGTGAGTCTTCCTACTCGTCGCTGCATCCAGGCTTCGAAGACCGGCAGGATTGCGCCAATAACGCGTTTGCGGGCATAGCGCTCCTCGTTGAGTCGAGTGCGCCATATCGCCAAGCGTTTTGGCGCTCCTGCCGTTTACAACTCGAGCGCCTCATCTGGCTCACTGCCACCTCTCTGACGGAGGATGCGGATTCGGTTGTACACCCTCGCATCCATATCCGCCAGTATATCTAGGGGTGGAAAACGAGCCAGGACTGTTGCCGCCTCAAACGATATCGTACGGTATCCTCGCACGATCCGTATAGCCACCCTCCGCTGGACACTGTAGATTTTAGATCTACAGCGCCGGATAGCTAGCCACACACACGGGTGCCCGTATAAGGCTACGGACCGTACTACCCCCGCATAGAGGCGGCGTATTTCCTCCCTCGGTCCCCCTAGATTGGGCAGCAGTCTGTGCATAGCACCCGCCACCCTCTCAATTCTGGGGACTAGGCGCTCAAAGTGCTCTTCGAAGCCCCAGCGACTGTCCAGGTGGAGCCCTAGGTACTTCATGTACCGCCCCACTCTGACTACAGACCCACCACACGTAGACGCACAGGTCGGGTGGTTCCCTGCTCGAGGTAATTTGTGAAACCATAAGGCCTCGCTCTTATGAGGCGCTATTTCTAGACCCAACTCGTGGATTTTGGCGACGACGACTTCCGTCCCAAGCTCAGCGAGCTCCTTGGTCCCCTCGAAGGTGACCCCGCTGGCGACCACCAGTGTATCGTCGGCATAGCACACGATATTTACGCCAGCAGGAAGGTCGACACGCAGAACCATCGTACGCGAGGTTCCACAGTAGCGGACCAGCACTGAGCCCTGTGGAACCCCACGTTTGATCTCCCTCCGGATATTCCTACCATCTTGCCCCATGTACAGAATGTACCTGTCGCGCAAGTAGTCCCCAATCACGCCTTGCAGGTAGGCAGGCACCTGGTGGTATGCTAGTGCCCTCCTTATTGTATCCCAGGGTAGAAATTAAGGCGTTGACAATATCAAGACTTATTGCCAACGCCACCACCCTCGGATACTGCTTGTTCCGACAGGAGCGGACGCGCATAATGGCATCTACAGTGGAACGCTCCCGTCGGAATCCAATTGGCTATCAGCCAGATCGGGACCGACGCGCGACAGATGTCCGTTGAGACGAGTGGCAACTATCCTTTCGAACAATTTGCCAATCTCGTCCAACAGGCATATAGGACGGTACGCAGAGGGAGAATCGGCGGCCTGCCTTCCTTCTTCAAGAGGACCAACCTTGCTTCTTTCCATGCTGTGGGAACTTGGCACTCCGCAGACAGCCGTAAACAGCTGTCTTAGCCTGTCCCCAAGGCAGCCAGACTCAGCACAAGAGCCCGACCAGGAATTCCGTCAGGCCCCGGTGCGGTGTTTCGGGCTCTCAAGCGGCTAACAGCTCGGTCCAGCTCCTCCACGGTCACCTCCATCCCATCATGCCACTCAATGACGACGGCAGGTGAACTGAGGGACTTGACCGGTCCTCTGGGAAAAGCGTGCCGATCACTCTTCCCAGCAGGTCCGGATCGAGAGTTTCTGTCAAGGGCAACGACCAGGGCCGGAGTTTTCCCAGCACCATCCTGTACGGTCGCCCCAGGGATCTTCGTTGAGTCCTCTGGGAGCTCTTTCCAGGACCGAGACCTGGCGTTAGATATAGCAATTTGTAACGCCTTTGTAGCCGCTCGGTATGCCCGTAGTCTGGCTATCTCCTCAAGTGGAGCTCGCCTTCTTCTTCGGGCTCTTGTGTACTGGCGCCGACTCCGCAAGCAGATCGCACGAAGGTGTGCAATTTCTGCCGACCACCAGTACACCGCCCTGCGCTTGGGACGACTGGTTCTAGGCATCGAGACGTCATATTTGCGCCATCGTAGCCGGAACCAGTTCGCTTCCACTTCCGGATCGAGCGGAACCTCTTCGGCTTTTCTGGCCAGGCCGCGACGATGGCGGCAGCTGAGCTTGTCTCGGTCAAGCCGCTTGAGACACCAACGCCGCGGTGGGCTGGAATTACAGTCGAAGTGGCGAAGTGCGACATCGAACACGATGTGGCGGTGGTCTGACAATGTCACCACCTCTGTCACAACTCGCCATCCCGACAGCATTCGCATTGCAGGAGGTCGCCCACGTAAGGTCTACAATGGACTCCCCTGCCACCGTACATGTACTCTCAGACCCCCGATTTAATAGTCGAAGGTCCAGACCAGCCGCCCAATCCATTATGGTCTCTCCTTTGGATCGTCCTAGAGTTGCCCCAAGCCCTGTTATGGGCGTTAAAATCTCTAGGACGATCAACGGACGAGGTAAGCACCTGCGCACGCAATCCGCCAACTCGTCCAGGTACTCCTCGTAGTCGGCGAGGGTCCTGTTGGGAGAGACATAGCAGCCCACTATAGCCAGGGTGCCCCATTGCACTGCAACAAAGCCTTGCCCCTTTGCGGGAGGACGCAGGGTGGGCACCATCACCACCCCAGTAGATGGCTACAGGCCCATTCGTCGCCGAACCAGCGAGGATGGTCGGGGACAGTATGGGGCTCCGCTACTACAGGGCAAACCGCCACTCCACAATGGTCTGCATAAGCAGATGTTGTGCGTGCGGCAGTGGTTCAGGTTGCCCTGGAGGACTTTAAGGGCGTGAATTTTGCGTATCAGCAACTTCCATTGCCGAGTCGGGCTCGGTGCCGCAACAGGTGCTGCTGTGACCGTCTCGCTGGAGGGTGAGAGGACTTACTCTTGCTTACTCCCCGTTTCGCAGGTTGAGCGCATTTTTCCTAACCTATGGTTGGAGGGGCGCCCGAGTCGGAGCAAACGGGACATTTCAGTGCCGACGCAGTGCACTGGTTCGCTCTATGACCGGGTTCGCCGCAGGCTGGCAACAGGTGCTTCTGTCTGCCTCGTTAGGCACTTACCCACGTGTCCCTTCTCGAGGCATCTGTAGCAGTGCATGAGCCTGGGCTCCAGCAGTTCCACTCGAGCGGAAGCCCAGCCTATCGTACCATCCTTCAGCCATTATTTTCGGACCGCTGTTACCGGGCACCGCATCCAGCACGTCCCCATGCTGGTGGGGTTCGGCGGACGTCACCAACGATGTCGTCTGCCGAACAACCGCCCAACTCGGTCGCGGCTGCTATCTCACAGGTGCTGACAGCGTCGTCAAGGTCTCTCAGTCGAACGTCGCGCGTTTTAATTGGGCGACTAATTCGGACGTTCAGATCAGAGAAGACCTCGCGCAATTTCGCTGCCAGCTTGTCCGCCTTTGAGTTGCAATCATGTCCCGCATCTCGAGTAAACCCCTGTTACAGCTCGTTTTTGGCGAACGGAGTCTATTCCCAACTCTGCCAATTGGATCCTGGCCTTTGCCTCCCCCATTACATTGGCATATGTGAGCACAGAGTCCTTAGGCAACGTCACTGTAACTGCCGCCGATGCTGGCGTACGCATTTCAGTTTTCCTTCTCTTTTTTCTCCTTCTTGGAGAAGGGAGAGTATTCGCCACTTCTGTAGACCGCTTTTGATTTGGCCTTCTTGCCACGTCCGCCCATGAGCTTACCATCGGCGGTGGCGAGTTGTGCGGCTGTGGCGGCGCAGCCACTGGAGGCAGATCCTCCACCGGCAGATGGGAAGGCTCCTTTTTCTTCTTTGCCCTTCGTTTCTTTTTCTTTTTCGGCTGCGGTGGTGGTGGTAGTGGCTGCGACTGCGTACGTCCTGCTCTCATTGACGCTGGCAGCTGTTCCCGCGGTGTCAGCTGCTGGTTGGCTGATGCCCTTTCAGGAATCAATCTTGCATGGAAGGCCTCCAGCTTCCTGTCAATTAGAGCCCCAATGTCTGCCATGAGCTCCTCTTTCCCGCTCCTAGGTTTGGATGCAGCAGGTACTAGCTGTTTTGGCAGAGTAGACCGTTCATGCATTTGTTTGCGGAGGAGGCTAATTTCTTGTGTAGTCTTTCCGTCTTAGTCGAAAGACTGGTAAGCTGAGAACGCAACTCTGTGTTCTCTCTCTCCAGCCTGGCGATTTTTCATTTGAGTCGGTCCTACGCGCGAGTTCTTCTGCTGCAGCTTTGATGCTACGTACAGCCAACCTTATGCCACGCACATACTCTCCTTTGAGATTACAGGATCGATCGGCAACTTTTCTAGTATCTGGAGGTGGAAATCAATTTCTGACCAGTTCTACGTCTCCATGAGAACGCATTTCGCGGGCTAACGTTTCCGGGCCCGGAAGGTTCTTCTTTGCCCTGGTGTTAGTGGGCGTTACGGAAGGATCATACAGGTCTTCTTCTGTTTCAGCCCCTGTTGCACTCTCTCCTCCAGAGGCTGCAACTGGGACCGCCGAATTTAGCCGCAACAACCGACGTACTCGGAGGCGCTTTCGTTTTCGGCCTCCTACCGATGTGAGCGACACGAACGAACCATCAGACCCACCATCCGCATCGCTCTCACCGGCCTGACTGCTCGTGGTGTTAGGTCGCTTAAAACGCCCGCTTGTCTCGTGTCGATATTGTTGGTATTTCCGACACGGCTCCTTCTTTTGAGTTTGGCCCACTGTTGTTATGGGGCCCGCGGTTGCTGGCGCATCACCGCAATGCAGCGGATTGCCCCCAGATACGTTGGGGCTGCCACAGAGCCTAATTAGCTACTGGGGTGGATTCCCCGCCAACAATAGGTTGACAGGACCACCCTGGGAGTATTTTTCTTGTCGCACTGCATGTCATAGTTTTCCTTTTTACAGGGTGTGGTCCTGAATCCCCCCCATCCATAGGCTTGGGACTGGGCTCCCCCCCATTCATATCGGCACCTTAGACCTTAGGATTAGGGTTATTTTGGAGAGGTTGTCTTCCTCGCGGCCCTGCAGGCCCAGGCCCTAGTGGGCTTACAGGTTGTCCGGCATGGGTGCTTGGCGCCGCTGAAGGGTCGCCGGAATCGGTGCGCTTGGCACATTACCGCGCGGCGTCACCCAGCATTGGTGCGCTTGGCATCGCCGCCTACCTAACTAACCTCTTACCTTTTTTTTTTTCGGGAAATCCTCATGGACTACCTCCGCCTGGGGAAAGGCGGAGGGCGTGCCGACTCTTACCGGCTAAAACCACCCGGTGTCTCCTCGCACGTGTGCGCGGGGCCGCAGGAATCAAATTCTTCCGCAGCCCCACACTAGTGCTGGCCCGGTCTGTCCGGGCCTCGTCTCCTGCACGGGGTAGTGAGATGTTCGACTACCCCGTACATCGCCTCAGAGGCGCGCGCCGACACCCGCTCGCGCCTCCGCCTCGGGTCCATCGAAGAGGGGGGGCGGGGACTTCCCCAAGTCCCTCGCCCTGGACCCATTCATGGGGCCGAAAGAGCGCTTAGTAGCGCCTGCTTTCGCGGCCCCAGCGGCGAATCTGGTCTTTGGCTCCGCCGCCAGCCAAGTTTCGGCCGCGGAGGGAGAGCGGCGCATCGCAATACCGACACTCCTCTCCCCCCGCGGCCCCACCACCACCGCATCAACGGCGCGGCCCCGTCTGAGTCGCGGAGGATAGGGCGAGTGGCGCATCGCCATACCAACACTCCTCTTCCTCCGCGACTCCACCTCGGCTGCAGCGGTAAGGGAGCGGACCAACCCCTCCCACAGTAGCCCACCGACACACATCCGAAGTGGGCTCGCTGAGCCCACACGGAGGCCACCTCGGGCCGGCCCCACACCTCGGGCCAGCCAGGTTCCTCTTTGTTCACCGCGGGCGACCAAGCCACGGCTACTAAGCCCCCGCCGACAAGGCGGGAACCCGTTCGGGGAACCTAACCTAACCTAACCTAACCTAACCAAACGTATCCCACACAAATCACTAACCTTTTCAACAGGTGTATGCATCTTTCACACTTTCCTACCTCCTGGAAAACAGCTTTTATAAAAACAATCCCCAAGCCAAATAAACAAGATTACAACGACGTATCATCATATAGACCCATTGGACTTATCAATGTTTTTGACAAACTCTCTCTTTGAACAAGTTAATAGCTAAAAGATTAACATATTACATGTACATTAATAACACAGCAAATGATAGACAATACGGATTTAAAGAACAAAAGACCACTACGGATGCATTACAAGATGCAATAAGCCATATGAAGCAAGCAAAGGCACAAAATAAAATAGTAGCCGCAATGTCACTCGACATAGAAGGCGCTTTCAATCATGCATGGTGCCCAGCACTCCTATATAGATTAAAGAAGCTAAAATGCCCAAGAAACCTGTACAGAATTATTCAAAGTTATATTCAAAATAGAAAATAACATTAAATTATTCAGACGCAACTGTTTCTAAAGAACAAACTAGAGGATGCATCCAAGGATCGGTTCTTGGACCCATCTTCTGGAATCTTATAATGGACGATTTACTAGATATAACCCTACCACTGGCAACCACATCCAAGCCTATGCAGATGATGTCTTTTAATTTGCGCTGGTAAAGATGTAACTGAGCTGGGAAATATTGCAAATCATATATTACAGAAATATACAGATGGGGACTAAGGAACAATCTAAGATTTGGACACCAGAAAACTCAAATGATAACTTGCACACCAAAAGCAAAACCGCTAAAATCGCTATGAACAATAACGTATTACAATTCTAGAACAAGTTAAATTACTCGGCGTTATAATAGATCAACATTTTAAATTCATCAATCACTGCAAATATGTAATAAATAAAGCGCAAAAAATTTTTAAAAACTAAGTCTAATCATTCGACCTACATGGGAGTTAAATCCGAAAATTTGTCAATCATTTACAAGCAAGTCATCGAGCCTATCATAACTTATGCCGCTGAGATATGGGATAGCGCAACAAAGTACAAATCAGTTACAAAAGCCTTACTTAGTCTACAGAGAGTTTGCAATTAAAATAATAAGAGGATTCCGGACACTTCCTACAACTGCAGCCATTGCATTAGCTGACCTGACACCGTTACACTTAAAATAAAAGAAATAGCCGACAATGAACGAACGAAAATAAATGGAATAAGTAAATATTTACCTGACGACATAACCTTGAACAAAAGAATACCACCTAAAAATTATTGCACCCATGGAACGTGTTACAATAGCTATACAAAAATAACAAACTTAGAAGACCTAAAGAATATTGTACGACTAATAGTGTTAAAATATATACGGACGGTAGCAAACATGATGAAGCAGTAGGCGCTGCATACGTTATATATTTTCCTGATGGGAAGAAACCGTAAAACGCCTAAAATTACATAGCAGTTGTACGGTTTTCCAGGCCAATCTTAGCGATCGAAAGGGCATGTAATGAATGCATAAAAATGAGACTGACAGACGTTTGCATTTTCTCTGACTCCATGTCCGCTCTCTTAGAAATTGCAAACCGCAGCAGCACTCATCCGATTATAAACAATATACACCGAAGCATAAAAATACTAAAATACAGGAAGAATAAATTATACTGGATCAAAGCTCATCATGGATTACTAGGAACGAAAGAGCGGACACAGGCAAAAGCAGCGACACTTCACAAAACTCCAGACTACGATAACTTCCCTATCTCCTTACGATAAACGGCTACGAAAACAGGATACCGAACAAGCACATAGTTGGAATACTCAAGTTCAACAACTGGCGCTCATCTAAAGCAGTGGTTGCCCAAACTGGAACACATTAAAGCTTTAAGAGAGAAAGCTAATATCACCTTTGAACTAACCCAAATACTCACAGGACACGGGTACCATAAGAGCTATTTATATCGTTTCAAAATCACTGAGAACGACCTGAGTCCTTGTGATAACACAAGTGTTCAAACAATAGAACATATATTAAAATTTTGTCCTCAATTTGGAAAACAACGATGCGACCACGAGATGCTTTGCGAAAACTTACGTTTAGAACCTTATAATATCTTATATCTCATGCAAAAAGAATCCTTTAACATCTTTTCTAAGACTTATTAAATATATAGTAAATAATTTAAAGAAACTAAATTCGACGTAAATAAAATAAACACAGAATAAGTATTGTACTAAAAGAAAAATAGATAAACATAATTCGTTACTAACAAGCCGAAGCCGCCCGTATCCATCGCGGGGACTTCAGCTTAAAACTTAAGCCATTATAAAAAAAAAAAACCTAACCTAACCTAACCTAACCTAACCTTTTTTTTTTTTTTTGGGGGGAAATCCTCATGGACTACCTCCGCCTGGGGAAAGGCGGAGGGGCGTGCCGGACTCTTACCGGCTAAAACCACCCCGGTGTCTCCTCGCACGTATGCGCGGGGCCGCGAATCCAAATTCTTCCGCAGCCCCACACTAGTGCTGGCCCGGTCTGTCCGGGCCTCGTCTCCTACACGGGGTAGTGGTGTTCGACTACCCCGTACATCGCCTCAGAGGCGCGCGCCGACACCGCTCGCGCCTCCGCCTCGGGTCCATCGAAGAGGGGGGGCGGGGACTTCCCCAAGTCCCTCGCCCCTGGACCCATTCATGGGGGCCGGAAGAGCGCTTAGTAGCGCCCGCTTTCGCGGCCCCAGCGGCGAATCTGGTCTTTGGCTCCGCCGCCAACCAAGTTTCGGCCGCGGAGGGTATGGAGACCGGCGCCTCGCAATACCGACACTCCTCTCCCCGCGGCCCCACCACCACCGCATCAACGGTGCGGCCCCGTCTGAGTCGCGGAGGATAGAGTGGCGCATCGCCATACCAACACTCCTCTTCCTCCGCGACTCCACCTCGGCTGCAGCGGTAAGGGGAGCGGACCAACCCCTCCCGCAGCAGCCCACCGACACACATCCGAAGTGGGCTCGCCGAGCCCACACGGAGTGGCCACCTCGGGCCGGCCCTACACCTCGGGCCAGCCAAGGGGTTCCTCTTTGTTCACCGCGGGTGACCAAGCCACGGCTACTAAGCCCCCCCGCCACGACAAGGCGGGAACCCGTTCGGGGGGGAACCTTTTTTTTTTTTTTTGCGGGGGGAAATCCTCATGGACTACCTCCGCCTGGGGAAAGGCGGAGGGGCGTGCCGGACTCTTACCGGCTAAAACATGGACTGGTGTAGTGTTTTCTTTATTTCATAAAGCAAGGCTGCTTCCGGACTCTCAGATCCAAGGAAGCAGCCCGGAGTAGCAGAGCCGAGTGTAAAGAAACTGTTCTGTACGATTTAATAATTTTTTGCACAAACCCGCGTTGCACCGTGTCGAATTGTTTTTTAATCAGTATTTTATTTGTTTCCGGTGCCCATGCGCTTGCCGCATATAATATAATCGGCTCTACCACCGCTAAATATATAGTCCTAACAATCTCGGAGTTTAAGCCCCAATGAACCTTTGCGGCTCTACACAGTTGACGATACAAGCTTTGTACCTTACAGCACACTTTCCTCACATGCGCATTGAAGGTCAGCTTGTCGTCAACTGTGAGGCCGAGTATTTTAATTTCTTTGGACAATCCAATGCTTTCCCCACCCATTTTCAGCAGTGGGGAGTCATATTTGGTCTTTTTTGTAATAATCATTGCTTTAGTTTTTTGCGGAGCAAATTTGAGCTTATTTTTGACTCCCCACCTCCGAACATGTGCGAGGGCTGCATTGGCTTGTTCCTGCACTTCCAGTGCCTTGTCTCCAGAGAAAATTAGGACTACATCATCCGCAAAAGCCTGGCAGTATTCCCCTCTATCGTTTAGCTCTTGCAGGAGTGGATTAAGCAAAAGATTCCAAAAAGTTGGACCGCCTATTGAGCCCTGCACGCACCCCTTCGTGGTCTTCTTGACCCATTCTGCCCCTGAGTACTTGATGCGCACTGTCCTATCCTCAAGATAGCTATCTATCAGTCGCCTCAAGTTTATTGGACATCCGATCTCTGCAAGGCCACATCTTATGGCTGGCCACCAGGCGTTGTCGAAGGCTCCCTCTATGTCAAGTGACACAAGCACGACCAATTTTTTATCATTGATCTTGGCTTTTATATGCTGTATCATGTCATAGAGGGAGTCCTCGGTGCTACGCTGTGGCATAAAGCCATATTGGCTTTTGTTTATTTTCGGTATGATGTGCCACTTGATCCTTCGTACAATCATTTTTTCCAGTACTTTCCCTAGAACAGGCAATAGCCCAATCGGCCTGTAGGATTTGGGATGCGTGTAGTCCTCCTTTCCGGGCTTTCGCAGTACCACTACCACCGCCTCTTTCCATTTACTGGGGAAGTGTGCCAGCTGAAGACATTTGTTGGCCAGTGACAAGAACAGTGGAGGGTCCAGAGTGATAGCCGCCATGCAAATATCTGCCGTGAGACCGTCATTTCCGGGAGCCTTTTTCGGGTTGAAACTTGACGCGGCCCACATTAGCTCCTCGATCGTAAATGGTGGATCACATGAGTCATCAAGTGACCCTTCGTTTACTACTTCTGCTAGCTTTCTCTTTAGCCTGTGTTCCGCGTCATCGTCCTGGGTTTTGTCATCCGGATAAAAGGTCTCTGCCAGCATTCTTGCTGATTCCACATTTCCCAGGGTCTTCCCATCATGTACCAGGAGGATATCCTCCTTTCTTTGCGTTGTACGGCCTATCACTCTGTAGATCCCATCCCACATCGACTCCCGCTCCTGTCTGCTGCAGAAATCCTTCCAGCTGGAGGTTTGCGCATTCTTAACTAGCTTCTGATATTCCTCTTTTGCTCTGACGTACTGCTCGACGACCCACTCTCGCCGGACTGGCGCTGCGTAGGAAATTCGGCGCTTTAACCTGGAGACTTCCTTTTTTCTTCGGGTTAACTCATCAGTCCACCAAGGCAATCCCATTCGTTTTTTATTTTTTTTTTTAGTTTTGTTAGGTTAGGTTAGGTTAGGTTAGGTTAGGTTAGGTTCCCCCCCGAACGGGTTCCCGCCTTGTCGTGGCGGGGGGGCTTAGTAGCCGTGGCTTGGTCTACCACGGTGAACAAAGAGGAACCCCTTGGCTGGCCCGAGGTGTAGGGCCGGCCCGAGGTGGCCACTCCGTGTGGGCTCGGCGAGCCCACTTCGGATGTGTGTCGGTGGGCTGCTGCGGGAGGGGTTGGTCCGCTCCCCTTACCGCTGCAGCTGAGGTGGAGTCGCGGAGGAAGAGGAGTGTTGGTATGGCGATGCGCCACTCGCCCTATCCTCCGCGACTCAGACGGGGCCGCACCGTTGATGCGGTGGTGGTGGGGCCGCGGGGGGAGAGGAGTGTCGGTATTGCGAGGCGCCGCTCTCCCTACCCTCCGCGGCCGAAACTTGTTGGCGGCGGAGCCAGGACCAGATCCGCCGCTGGGGCCGCGAAAGCGGGCGCTACTAAGTGCTCTTCCGGCCCCATGAATGGGTCCAGGGCGAGGGACTTGAAGTCCCACCCTCTTCGATGGACCCGAGGCGGAGGCGCGTGCGGGTGTCGGCGCGCGCCTCTGAGGCGATGCACGGGGTAGTCGAACACCTCACTACCCCGTGCAGGAGACGGGGCCCGGATAGACCGGGCCAGCACTTGTGTGGGGCTGCGGAAGAATTTGATTCCCGCGGCCCTGCGCGCACGTGCGAGGAGACACCGGGGTGGTTTTAGCCGGTAAGAGTCCGGCACGCCCCTCCGCCTTTCCCCAGGCGGAGGTAGTCCATGAGGATTTCCCCCCGCAAAAAAAAAAAAAAGGTTAGGTTAGGTTAGGTTCCCCCCCGAACGGGTTCCCGCCTTGTCGTGGCGGGGGGGCTTAGTAGCCGTGGCTTGGTCACCCGCGGTGAACAAAGAGGAACCCTTGGCTGGCCTGAGGGGCCGGCCGAGGTAACACTCCGTGTGGGCTCGGCGAGCCCACTTCGGATGTGTGTCGGTGGACTGCTGCGGGAGGGTTGGTCCGCTCCTTACCGCTGCAGCCGAGGTGGAGTCGCGGAGGAAGAGGTGTTGGTATGGCGATGCGCCACCGCCCTATCCTCCGCGACTCAGACGGGGCCGCACCGTTGATGCGGTGGTGGTGGGGCCGCGGGGAGAGGAGTGTCGGTATTGCGAGGCGCCGCTCCCTACCCTCCGCGGCCGAAACTTGGCTGGCGGCGGAGCCAAAGACCAGATTCGCCGCTGGGGCCGCGAAAGCGGGCGCTACTAAGTGCTCTTCCGGCCCCATGAATGGGTCCAGGGCGAGGGACTTGGGAAGTCCCGCCCCTCTTCGATGGACCCGAGGCGGAGGCGCGAGCGGGTGTCGGCGCGCGCCTCTGAGGCGATGCACGGGGTAGTCGAACATCTCACTACCCCGTGCAGGAGACGAGGCCGGATAGACCGGGCCAGCACTAGTGTGGGGCTGCGGAAGAATTTGATTCCCGCGGCCCCGCGCACACGTGCGAGGAGACACCGGGGTGGTTTTAGCCGGTAAGAGTCCGGCACGCCCTCCGCTTTTCCCCAGGCGGAGGTAGTCCATGAGATTTCGAAAAAAAAAAAAAAAAAGGTTAGGTTAGGTTATTTTAGTTAGGTTAGGTTTTTTTTTTTTTTTTTTTTTTTGTTATAAATAATTTTGCACTACAGACTCGAGGTCCGTACCTTTTTTCGCTTTATTTTTCTTTATTAACTTTTGCATTTTACATTGTACTCCTTACACTACTAGTATTAGTAAATTTACTTAAGCCTAAGCAGTGAGTTCACATATTTTTTTTTTTTTTATTAATGTATTTATTATTATTATTATGTATTTATTTATTTATTTATTTTTTTGTTTTTTTTTTTTTTTTTTTTTTTTTTTTTTTTTCCTCTGTATTACCTTATAATACTATATTTTTATAATATATACATTTTTTTTTTAATCTTATTTTTTTTTTAGTTTTTTTTTATTATATTTTACATTTTCATATATATATTTTTGTTATTGTTTTTTTTTTTTTTTTTTTTAATTATTATTTACATTTTTTTTTGTTATAATTATTATTACAGATACGCCATTATTTCTATTTTTTCTAGTGTACTTTTAACTTAGATCTAGTTCCTAACATGCTGTATTAACTTATACTATATTTTTATAATATATACATTTTTTTTTTTTTTGTTATCGTGGAGGCCGCTCCGTCTTCAGCTGTGTTGATGCGCCGTTGTCAGGGCCTCCACGACAGCTGCGTCTCTGCTTCGTAATGCCATTTTTAAGTTATATTCTCTAATCCTTTTTGTTGTCGCAGCCATTGCGCTCTTAATCAGCCTTCCAGTCGCATCATCGCAATCGTCCGTGTAATATACACAGGAGACTGTGTGCCTGGACACTGCCACTACTGCGTGTTGGACGCTGTCATAAATTTTGTGCTTCTCTGTTGTTGTCCTCATTATGACCACTGTCCCGTATGTGAGGCCTTGGGCCTCATGTACGGTTAAAATTCGCGACCCAGGACCCGAACCATATCCCTGGCTGGTAAGGGACTCCTTTTCTGCTTGTGTATATACAAGATATAAAGTGTTGGGTAGGGTACCTGGTATAACGACTCCCGTGTACCTTTTCCTTTCCAGTGAGTGCACCTGAGATCTGGATGAATATATGCCATTGTAGATTTCACTGAGGGCATATGCCACATCCATAGGATTCCGGTGTGTACACAGGAGTTCTTGGCTGATTGTGGTCACGAGGCTTGGGCGAGTATATTGCATCGCGAAGAGGTTTTCCCTGTCGATATATGGAAGTTGATTGATGTCACCGATGAGCAGTATTTTTTCCGCTCCACTCAGTCGCATTGCCATTACTATGGCCCCGAAATGGTTCATGAGAGCTTCGTCGACTAAAAGTCGAGTGCATCTTCTGGTTTGGCTTCTCATACCATTTACTAAAATTGAGGCCATAGTGCGCACTTTTGTTTTTGCGTCATTGCCTATGCGGTTGGTTAATTTTCCCTTGAGGTCTTTAGCTGCTTCTGTTGTTGTAGTGACAATCAAATCATTCTCCGCATCAATTGGTTTATAACTTAAGTTGTTTTCCACATCCCGGACTCCATTGACCCAATTTATTGTCGGCACCGTCCAGCTTTCCCAAGGATCTCCCATTTCACAGGTTCCCGAGATGGCTTCCGCCATTTTCAGGATCCTGTCTTCTAGCATCACCCTGGTGCAACGGGCGGTGACAACGATAGGGTCGTTGGGGGGGGTTTTGAATACTACTCTCCCCTTTCGTTCTGTCTCCTCCTCATCCAAGGATACGAAGCCCGCTGACCCGCTATAAGCCGCCATGTGATGACCCATTTTACCTCTTATGACTGTAGATGTTTTGTTGTCATAAATTGCGGCTTCTGCCTCCTCGAGCTGCACCCCAAGAAACTCATGACTTCCGAGTTGGAAACTTTGTAAGATGTTCCTACAGGTAATTTGGTTCACCTCAAGAGTTGCTTTTGTGAGGGCTTTGAACTCTAAGAACGCGTTGATTATGTGGTCCTTAGGCCCAGTCGCCGGTAGAAGTTTTGGCGGGCTGGCTCGTCCTGAATAGGGTCTAGTGTGGGTGGGTTGGGATTTCTTGAGAACTCTCAGGCTCTCTTATTAGGTTTTCAGCTTGCCTTATCTTTTCAACTTTCGCATTGCTTTTCCTGGAATGCTCTGGGCCGCTGCACTGATGGTATTAATTAATGCACTAACCCCGCTTTGAGACTCAAAACTTTTGGTAATTTTTTCCCTGGCTGCGGCCTTTTCTTTGGCCGTTTTCAGTTGCAGGCGTTCTGAGCCACTAAGTGTTTCTGGATTTGCTGTTAGGTGTTGAGTTGCCATAGTCGAGTCGCGATGTTTGAGGAAGCTCAGGTTTTCACCCTGTCCTCATACGACTATCTCATGTTTATTTGAGGCTTGTATGCAACCAATGTGGTCTACGACTTCACCTTTCTCATATAGGACCACCATGGCATCCACACTTATGATGCGGGGTATGTCCACTGTTTCTACCTCGCCGAGTCTTGTTAGCAGTGAGCATGCCTGGGCGATGGGTTTTCTCTTCGCTCCATGTGAACAGCAAGATCGTTTTGTTTTTCGACCTTACTATTCGACATCGTTGCTTGGCGACTTCTATCTCAATTAGCGCATCGTATGTTTTGCGCTTCATGCTCGTTTTGAAGGTACTGCCGTTTAGTAAGCTTGCGAGACCAGGAGAGATTTTGACATAGTTTCGGCCCACTGTTGAGCAAAAGCTTAATCCGAAACGCTCTGTGTTGTTATCCATGAAGAGAGCTACTCCTCGAATTCTCAGGCCTGGATTGCCTCTTTCAGCGCATGCAATTAGCTGATGTACTGCTTTATTGGCTGGGATGCTCTTCTCTTTTATGCAAACTTCTGCAGATTCTGCTACAGTTTGCTGCTGTTTGAGGGATGGATTGTTTGTGGCGTATACTGTTCTATCCTTAAGATAGCTGTCTACCAGGCGCCTCAGGTTTACCGGGCACCCAGTCTTCGCAAGTTCACATCGTATTGCCGGCCACCAGGCATTGTCGAAGGCTCCCTCTATGTCTAATGATATGAGTAGGATAAGCTTTTTCTCTTTTAAATTAGTTCTTATTAATTGCATCAGATCATAGAGGGAGTCCTCCGTGCTGCGTTGTGGCATAAATCCATACTGCTTCCGGCTTATTTTCGATACGATGTGCCACTTGATTCTTCGGACAACCATCTTTTCGAAGACTTTCCCGAGTACAGGCAATAGCCCAATCGGCCTGTATGATTTGGGTTGTGTGTAACTCTCTTTCCCAGGCTTCCGCAACGCCACTACTGTTGCCTTCTTCCACTTGACGGGGAAATGTGCAAGACTTAAACACTTATTGATTAGTGCCAAGAACAATGCGGAGTCTAGGGCGATAGCCACCCCGCAAATGTCCGCTGTAAGACCGTCGTCTCCTGGCGCTTTCTTCGGATTGAAGGTCGACACGGCCCACATCAGCTCGTCCACTGTAAAGGGTGGATCACATGAATTATCATTTGTCCCTTCATTTACAGTTTTTGCGATTTCCCTTATTTGCGTGTGTACCGCGTCGTCATCTTCAATACGATCCTCCGGAAAGAAGGTATCCGCCAGAGTTCTGGCAGATTCCTCACTTCTAGTGATCTCCCACATTGGACCAGCGGAGTGTCATCCCGTCTCACCGTTGTACGGCTTATCACACTGTATATACCTTCCACATTGTTTCTCGCTCCTGTTTGCTGCAAAACTCTTTCCAGCTGGTGGTCTGAGCTCTTTTTACTACTTGTTGGTACTCCTCTTTTGCTATCTTGTATTGTTCGACAACCCATCCGCGGCGGATCGGCGCTGCATAGGAGATTCGACGCTTTAGTCTGGAGACTTCCTTTTTACGCTGTGTAAGTTCATGGGTCCACCAGGGCAATCCCATTTGTTTTTTGTTTGCTATTTTATGTATACTATTTTCACAAGCTTCAGTGATTGATTCTGTATATTCTTCTATTTTGATATCTATTTCATCTTTAGTTGTAATTTTGTCTATCTCAGCTTTATTTATCTCTTTATCATTCCAAAATTGGACGAGTTTCTCACGAAACTCATCCCAATTTGCTTTTCTCGTGTTATATTTCCTAGTGGTTCTTTTTATATCGGTGCCTATTGATTTTCCTAAATTGATGTCAAATAGGACTGCCCTGTGGTCCGAACTAGTTATTTCGTCGGATAGTCTCCAATTGACTATTCTCCCGAGAAGGTTGGTAGAGCAAGTGGTTATATCCACGCAGCTGGAAAATCTCTTCCCACCTCTGTATATATCAAAAGTGGGCTCAGTCCCCTTATTTAGGATATGGAGTTCAAGTTCATCGAGCTTTGCAGCGATTTCTATCCCCCTGCGGTCTGTCTTTCGGCTTCCCCACCAGGTACTCCACGCGTTCACATCACCACCGAGTATCACGTTCCTTGTTTGTAAGCCCACCACGGCCGCTCCAATCATTTCAAGGTAAGGATCAAATGGTTTGTTGCCCTCTAGTAGACGGACACCACTCCCAACTCCCATGCCCCGGTCCTCAGCTTAGCGACTGCGATATTCTCTGTTGTTAGACCGGGGCATTGGGACATGTCAATGGTGTCATCGAACAGCACAATAGCTGCCTTATTTACCTTTTCGGTGCTCAGGCTTCTGTCCTTTTGTGCTATTCTCGTCCCCGAGTAATTCTTCATTTGACCAATTCGACCTATATAGGGCTCCTGCACCATAGCGAAAGATATTTTCCTCTTGGTCGCCTCTGTAATTAGTTCGGCCGTGGCTAGCTCACACCTTTGAAGGTTCGTCTGGATCGCGTGGTGTTGGTGGGAACCGGTATTTGATTCCGTGTTTAGGTTTAAAACAATTTTAACAATATGCTACGGTGGACCTGGCGAGTACTTCCCACTTCTTTCTTACTGGACAGTCTGAGCTGAATGCGTTGTGATCTTTTCTGTCGTGTTTTGCCTTATTACAGTTTGTGCATTCTGGTATTTCGCCAGATAGCCAGTCGGCACATTCAACTTTGAGGCCTCCGCAGTGACTACAGACATCAGTCGCTTCAGTACATATGCGTTTACTGTGTCCGTATCCCAGACAACGTGAACATTGAACTAGGGGAGACTGATCCATTACTCTTACTCGCTGTAAGTCAATGTGGATAACTCCAGCTTCAGTAAGGTGATTCCAGATCTTGGGCGAAACTCTCATTACAATGTGGGATGTATGTGGGTTTCTGGTCCTTTTTCTGTATTTAATTTCTATTCTATCCTCTTTATCTAATATATCTTTAAAAAGCTGCTTATTTTGCATCCTTATTGCCTTTAGTATTTCCTCGTCAGTGTTATACTGCATGACGTCCCTCAGGATTATGAGTGGATCCTTGTTTTTTATATCGTCCACATTTAAATCTTTCCCTGCCTGTTTTAGTCTCTCCTTGACTCTATTTATCTCCTTTTCCGTTCGACATCCCAATATTACTTTTCTATCCCTTGCCTTCCTAATTTTGTCTATTTTTAAGCCTTCTTCCTTGGCATTTATTGCGTTTCTTATTTTGTCCATGATCTGGTCTCCTGTTTCTTTTTCGTCATTGGATGTAATCATCACTGAATGCATGGCCATGTTTAGCGAAGGTAAGGTGAACCCTTTGGCCCAGCCACTATACTAGCGTAAGATCTCTTCTTTGATTTCTTGCTTTTCATTTCCTCTCTTAGTTTTTCCATCACTTTTCTACTATCTTCTATTAGTTTCCGTGTTCTTCCAATTTCTTAATTAAGGTTTGTTCTTCTTCTTCTTTTTCCTGTTTTCATCTTCTAGTCTATCTCCTTTCTCCTCCTGGTCTTTAGGTTTTTCTTCCTTCTCAATGTTCTTGCCTGTTTCCAACTCTTTCACTAATTGATAGAGTCTCTCTATTGCCTGAGTAACTTCCGTTTTTATGTCAGTCCTCAGGTTTCGAGAGTTATTGAGATGTAATTTTGCCTTTTGGAGACAGGCTCGAGCCTCTGTTAGACGATCCGCATATTTTATCGTTGCGATTTTGGGGGAGCTTTCTGTGTTCTCAACTGCTATTTTTCGAGCTGTTCCTCTTGTTTCTTGTGATGGAACAATCTTCTGTTTTTGACGAGCCCCTGGGGCTACCTTTTTTGGCGAAATCTGTGTTGTGGTCTCCGTATCTGCTTTTCCCATTTCCCACTCTCCGATACTTCTTCTCACGCTAGGGACTTGCATCACACGATCTGCTTTAAGAGAAGGTCCAGCCTTCTCTTTTCCATTTGAGGTACCCTGAGGACTCGTGTCCTTGGCACTATCCTCAGTCTTTTGATGGGTGTACGAATGCCGAGCATTTTCAGGGAACGCGTCTTGGGTCTCAACAAATAACAAAGCAAATAGCGTATATAAAAGTAAAATAAAATAATAAATTAAAATAAATATACAACAACAAATAACTGATAGTCCATTATAGAGTTTTAAAGTTTGTAAAGTTTTAAAATATTTAAATTAAAAATTAAGAAATTAAAAATTTGTGTAGATTTTACAAGGCTGCGGTATTGAAATTTTACAATTAACGAAGACACACAAATACCGCGTCACAGTTTGTTTTATAAAATACTTTCTCTATGTAGAGTCGCGACTCTACATTCGTTACTATATGTCTTGTACATACACAGTACAATATGATTAATATATAAAATTTGTTTAAGTTTCGTTGTCTACTTTGACCCTACCAAGAGTCTGTCTTATCTCTATTTCTTGTGTTATAATTTTAATCACCAAATAACTTCCTAAAAATTTTTCTTTGCTCTACCGAGAGTCGTCTCTGTTCTAATTCTAATAACGAGTCACTCTTAATTTCTAATCTTATAGATCTAATATATGTTACAAAATTAAAATTAAAACTAAATAAAAACTTAGCAGTGCTATATAGAGTTAGTCTATATCTTTTTTTTTTTTTTATTGGACAGGGGCAAACGAGCATGCGGCTCACCTGATGGTAGTGACTGCCGCATGAACAACTGCAACACCAGGGAACCAGAGGAATTGCAGATGCGTTGCCGGCCTTTTAAAAGGAGTAGGCTCTTTTCTTGAAGGTCCCTAAGTCGTATCGGTCCGGAAAAATCGCTGGTGGTAAACTATTCCACAAGGAAGTTGTGCGAGGAAGAAAACATCTTCTAAATCGCACAGTGGTGGACCGCCAATCATCCAGATGGTGTGGATGGTATCAGGAGTTCTGCCGCGATGTGCGTTCGTGAAATTTGGCGGCTGGGATTAATCCGAACAATTCCTCAGAGCACTCCCGTGGTAAATGCGAAAGAAAATGCAAAGAGATGCAACATCTCTTCGCAGCGCCAATGAATCGAGCCGATCGGAAAGGACTCGGTCGTCGACGATTCGAGCCGCTCTGCGCTGGATGCGGTCAAGTGGAAGGAACTGGCACTGGGGCCCAGCGAGATGGGAACAGTATTCCATGTGAGGCCGAACCTGCGCCTTGTAAAGTTGCAGGCGTTGTGCCGGCATGGAATACTGTCCCCCTGCTGAGCACGCCAAGCTTTTAGAGGCCAATTTGGCCTTCTCTTAAGTGACCGCGAAACTGCACGCCACTCGAAATGTCGACGCCGAGGATTCCGATACTGGCTGCGGCAACGAGTGCCTTGAAACTGAGGAGATACGACAAAGGGGTTCTTTTGGCGGTAAACGCGCAAACTTGTGTCTTCTGAGGATTAAACTGGACTAGATTTAGTCGCCCCAATCCGAGACTTTGTTCAGCAAAGACTCGACTGAACCAAGTTTGTTCCGGTACTCGGCGACGTTTTCCGAGAAATATTCGCACGGCCGGCGTATAGAGCATCACCAGTGCTATCATCCGCATAGCAATGAATGCTACCGGTTTGCAACATATCATTGATATGCAGAAGAAACAGCGTTGGTGATAGCACGCAGCCTTGTGGAACACCAGCGTTAATCGGCTTGTAGTCGGAGCATGCACCGTCTACAACGACCTTGATGCTCCGATCTGCAAAAAAGCTGGTGATCCAATTGCACAATTTCTCGAGAAGCCCATAGGAAGGGCTTCGAAAGAAGCGCTTTGTGCCAAACCCGATCGAAAGCCTTCGCAATGTCCAAACTAACGGCCAATGCCTCCCCCTTGGACTCTACTGCCTCCGCCCATCTATGAGTAAGGTAGACCAGAAGATCACCAGCTGACCGACCCCGACGAAAACCGTATTGGCGGTCACTAATCAGCTGGTGATCCTCAAGGTACCGCATGAGCTGGCAGTTTATAATGGACTCCATTATTTTGGAGAACAAGGGGGTGATGGCTATAGGCCTGTAGTTGGACGGGTCTGAGCGGTCGCCTTTTTTAAGGATCGGTTGGACAAAAGCTGTCTTCCATGATTTCGGGACTACGCCTAGGGAGTAGGAGTACCGGAAAAGACGCGTTAGAACCGGTGCCAACTCCGGAGCACACGTCCTCAGCACAATTGGAAATTCCGTCAGGCCCACTCGACTTGAATGTCCAGGGAAAGTGCTTTGCGAACCGAGCGCTGTGAGAACCGCACATCCGGCATGGAGCACTCACACGCGGGATGGTCGGGTGTGTTCCCCGGCATCAAGAGTCGAGTTGGACGCAAAAGTGAGCCTAAAGGTCGGCTTTTTCTTTTGCGGCGTGGGCCAGTGAGTTGTCCTCCTGTGCAGAGATGGTAGTGATGGCTTCAGAAATTCCCTTGGACAGCCTTGGCGAGAGACCAGAATGCACGGGTTCCCGAAGGAAGGCGAACTAGTTTCTCGCCAATTCTGCCTATGTGCTCAGACTTTGCCTTGGCAATAACACTTTGAAGGACCTGGAGGCGAAGTTCTTTTTAAGCATGCTGGTGTTTACATCCCGAGCCGCCGAAGCCTCAGCCCAGGCCTGATAGCACTCCTGCTTACTGCGTAATGCAGTCTTACAGGAGCGACCAAACCAAGGCTGCGATCTGCCTCGATGGGTACCACAGATGATGGAATAAATAGTTCCATTCTGTAGTACCACATCAGTGACAGAGTCAGCAACAGCGCTGGGATCATCCGGCGAGAAGCAAACCCGCCCCATGGGTGGGATGCAAAGAAAGACCGCATTCCGTCCCAATCCGCCGACCTGTAATGCCAAACACGGCGGCAACCTGCAAAACGCACCGCGAGGGGCGTGGTGGCACCACTCCGGATCAGACAATGGTCCGAAGAGCCGAGAGGGCATCGACGGAAACCTGATATCCGTCCGGATGAGAGGTCAGCAGAAGGTCCAACAGGGAAGGTGTGATCCTTCACATCTGGAATCCGCGTAGGCGAAGTAACCAGCTGTCAGACCATATGCCAAGGCAAAGTCATAAACAGATCTCCCGCATGATCGGTTAAACGTGAACCGAGCCATTCGGCGTGGTGGGCGTTAAAATCGCCAAGGACCACGATCTCTGCGGATGGGACCTGTTGTAGCAAGGAATCTGTAGCCATTTGGACGTGGTCGATGAGTCGGTCTGTTTCGGCATTACCGCTATGGGACCTATAGAGGCACCCGTAGACGCGCGGATGGTCGTCGCTATCTACGCGTAGCCAAAGGATGGACAGGTCCGTACCTTCAAGACTGCCGAGGCGTCGAGAACAGATGTCCTCTCTGACGTATACGCAAACTCCAGCCCGAGGCACAAAGGTGTTCAATTTGTACCCTGGTAGGAGAGATACGAAGTATCAGCCGGAGAGGACACCTGCGTCTCGGTCAGAAAGAGCAAGGCTTCGCCGTCTCGAGATGGTAGTGGACGGCGTTTAGGTTCGAGTGAAGTCCCCTGATGTTGCAGAAATCCACGGATAGCGTGGCAGGGGTCACCTTGGTCTTGTTGCTCAGTTTGCCCCGAGCAGTTATTGTTTTGAGCGGAATTTTGCCCCCCCCAGAATACGCGGGGCAGCCTGAGCACCCACGCTCAGGAGTGGAGTAGCATGGTCGTGGATGCTCAGCGAGGGATTCTCCAGGGGTGCTGGTACCCTCCTGGGGTAGTCTAAGATTTAATTCCGCTACCATGTTGATGGGGGGTGGGCCTCGGTCACCTGCACTCACCAGACGAAACGCAAAAGCAGAGCTTCCACTTCACGCCGGTATTCTGTGAGGTCGTGGTACCAACCCGGCTCGAGCCGGCCCATACGTGCAACAGCAAAAGCTGCTGCATGGCTCTACCACCGTTAAAAATCTTATCTAGCTCTTCATTTAGGTGTCTATTAATATTAAGAATTTCTAAAAAATGCTTTATACAGAGAGAGTTACAGGCTAACAAATTTTTTACTCTACGTAGAGTCTGTTTCTTATAACTAACTAGAAGCACTCCTCGAACCCTATTCAACGAATCCAAACTCGGTATACTTAACCCAAGAGGTTCAAAGGTTATCGCGCTTTAAAATTCTGGTTTCATACAATATGGTTGCCAAAATTATGGTTAAAGCGCTGTAACCTCCGAACGAATAGGCCTACAGCTCCGTGCTTGGGCTCGTTTTGATGGGCTCTACCAGGGCTATAATATCATGTAACTTTCAGGACTTGTAAATTTTTGGCGCTGAAATTTCCTGAAAACTAAATTGTCTGTACCGGCACTACTTGCCGACGTCTATGGTCAAAATCCCAGCCTTCTACGACTCCTAGTTCGGCAGATATGACCTATTTTAGTTTTTCAAGATGGCTGCCGAAATGTCAAAGTTAATATTTGACTGCCAATAACTCTGCTTCCAGTAATCGCAGGAGACCAGCGCTTCGACTATACTATTACGCTTCTTCCAGTCTTCCTGATGGGATCGATTTCAGGACCCTGAAAAACAGGGGCTCAAAAAGCCTGAGTCCCTGTAGTTGAGTAGAGATCGATCCAATAATAGTACAGTCCAAAACCGCAACTCACTGCGACTTCCACAACCAGAGCTATTTGATTTTTAAAATTTCCAAAATGGCCGCCGGTCCAGACAATAAATTTCTATTTTGCCCCTTAACTGATTTGGCCCGTGTTTGGGCTCATTTGAAAGGTCTCGGTGTCGAGATAACAGCTATATATATATTATGGCTTTATAAACCCCTTTAATTAATTTTTTCAATTTATTCTAATTTTTAAGAAATTTTTATTTTACAGCTAAATTTAGTTTTTAAAAATCTACAAAATTGAAATATGTTATTATCGGTACCTTTCCTTAAATTTATATTTTATGACTTGCTGACACCTAATCTAAGGGTAACACGTGGTATCTAAATATTTAAAAATCTTAACTTTAAAACTACTGACTAAAAATTCTAAAATTTTGTACATCCGTTCCTTGTATTCTTCTAAACACTAATTTATTATAATAACTAGGGTCTTAGATTTAGTTTTAAGTTATTGAAATGTCAATTTTGTCAAAATTTTAAAGTTCAATATCTCGTCAGCCACTTAACTTAAAATTGTTCTGAAACTTGCTCCGGCTCCTCTCCTCGCTTACTATCAGCATGCGACTGCAAAACAGCCGCACGCCTCTGCTTCAAAACGTGCCCACGTGGCACTTTTTTGCGTTTTCTCGAAAACTATTGTTCCGAGAAATCTCAATTTTTGCACATAGGTGGGGGCCGCAAATAGCTTCAAGGCCGCACTTTAAAAAATAAGCGTTATAGCGCTTGATCGCGCAGCGTTTCACTTTAATATTTTATAATTTTTTAAAATCACTTTTTTCACTATATCTTTTCCACAAAAACTCCGATTTTCTTGCGGTTTTCACTGGTTTGAACCGCGTGTCAAAGCGCAACTTTTGACATATCACGCACAAAAATCGGTTACGAAAAACCTATTTTTAGGATTTTTAAGGCACGGAGCAACACAGAAACGTGGCGTACGGGACGGCAGTTGACACCGGACTGGGTTAGGTTAGGTTAGGTTAGGTTAGGTTCCCCCCCCGAACGGGTTCCCGCCTTGTCGTGGCGGGGGGGCTTAGTAGCCGTGGCTTGGTCGACCGCGGTGAACAAAGAGGAACCCCTTGGCTGGCCAGGTGTAGGGGCGGCCGAGGTGTACTCCGTGTGGGCTCGACGAGCCCACTTCGGATGTCGGTGGGCTGCTGCGGGAGGGTTGGTCCGCTCCCGCCCGCTGCAGCCGAGGTGGAGTCGCGGAGGAAGAGGTGTTGGTATGGCGATGCGCCACTCGCCTATCCTCCGCGACTCAGACGGGGCCGCACCGTTGATGCGGTGGTGGTGGGGCCGCGGGGAGAGAGGTGTCGGTATTGCGAGGCTCTCCTACCCTCCGCAGCCGAAACTTGGTTGGCGGCGGAGCCAGAGACCAGATCGCCGCTGGGGCCGCGAAAGCGGGCGCTACTAAGCGCTCTTCCGGCCCCATGAATGGGTCCAGGGCGAGGGAAGTCCCTCTTCGATGGACCCGAGGCGGAGGCGCGAGCGGGTGTCGGCGCGCGCCTCTGAGGCGATGCACGGGTAGTCGAACCTCACTACCCCGTGCAGAACGAGGCCCGGACAGACCGGGCCAGCACTGGTGTGGGGCTGCGGAAGAATTTGGTTTGCGCGCATGCGAGAGACACCGGGGTGGTTTTAGCCGGTAAGAGTCCGGCACGCCCTCCGCCTTCCTTTCCAGGCGGAGGTAGTCCATGAGTTTCCCCGAAAAAAAAAAAAAAAAAAAGGTTAGGTTAGGTTAGGTTAGGTTGGGTTAGGTTCCCCGAACGGGTTCCCGCCTTGTCGTGGCGGGGGCTTAGTAGCCGTGGCTTGGTCACCCGCGGTGAACAAAGAGAACCCTTGGCTGGCCCGAGGTGTGGGGCCGGCCCGAGGTGGCCACCACTCGTGTGGGCTCGGCGAGCCACTTCGGATGTCGGTGGGCTGCTGCGGGAGGTTGGTCCGCTACCCTTACCGCTGCAACCGAGGTGGAGTCGCGGAGGAAGAGTGTTGGTATGGCGATGCGCACTCGCCTATCCTCCGCGACAGACGGGGCCGCACCGTTGATGCGGTGGTGGTGGGGCCGCGGGGAGAGGTGTCGGTGCCGCCGCTCCCTACCCTCCGCAGCCGAAACTTGTTGGCAGCCGGGGCCAGATTCTGGGGCGCGAAAGCGGGCGCTACTAAGCTCTTCCGGCCCCATGAATGGGTCCAGGGCGAGGGACTTGAAGTCCCGCCCCCTCTTCGATGGACCCGGGCGGAGGCGCGAGCGGTGTCGGCGCGCGCTCTGAGGCGATGCGCAGGTAGTCGAACACCTCACTACCCCGTGCAGGGACGAGGCCCGATAGACCGGGCCAGCACTGAGTGTGGGCTGCGGAAGAATTTGGTTCCCGGCGCGCCACACGTGCGAGGAGACACCGGGGTGGTTTTAGCCGGTAAGAGTCCGGCACGCCTCCCCAGGCGGAGGTAGTCCATGAGGATTTCCCCCCGAAAAAAAAAAAAGGTTAGGTTAGGTTAGGTTAGGTTAGGTTAGGTTAGGTTAGGTTAGGTTAGGTTAGGTTAGGTTAGGTTAGGTTAGGTTTTTTTTTTTTTTTTTTTTTAACTATGTCCTCTGATGTGGTGGTCAGAGCCTTTGCATATCTTGTTTTAGTCTCTGGTCTGGACTTTTGTCCATAACTTTTTTGTCATGTTCATTTTGGTCATGATGTAGGTCAATTTCTTATATCTGTACTGTTATAGTTTTCTATGCTACTGTCTTTTTTTTTCATGTTAAAATATATTGTTATTTATTTATTTATATTATTCACACTTATATCTTTACTGCATTATTTAATTGTTTTCTGGTTAATGGCGTTCTTACACTCTAAACTATTTTTATCCCATCTCTTAGTATTCATCTTTTCTTATACAGCATTTTGTATGCATAGATCATATATTACGTAGTAATATATTCTATCCATTTTTCTTACTTTACATTTTTTTTTTTTAATACTTAATTCTATATCTATATTGTTTTCCTAGGTTTTATTCTTAATTTTTACTTTTCTTACTATATGTTCACAGAATTTAATGAAATCTTTTCTTTCAGTTTTCATTGTTAGTATATTAAAAATATTTCCTTCTGTAATTTTTACATTTATTTTCTGTTCTAGGTCTATCCTTTACTGCTGTACACCGGCAGTGTATGAGGTGCATCACAGTTTCTTCAACGTCTGGGTCACAAGCACATCCAGCGCTTGTCCTACACTTGAAGCGATTTAGGTACCTCTGCAAAGGCACCGTGTCCAGTAAGTATTTGCACTAGTTCCGGTGATGGTCTGATTTTTCTTATTAATTTATAAGCTTTCGGCATTTTGAAGAACATTTTGGTGGTAGTAGCTGTTTCACTGTTTATGTATCGTTGATTCCACTCCTGCACTGATCTTACCCTTATCGTTCGTTTTATGAACGATATGGGGCATCTGTCATATTGGGATGTTGTTTTTGTATAGTGCCGCTTCTTTTGCCAGGTAATCTCTCTTTCATTTCCATGATGTCCCGCATGAGCCTTTATCCAAAATAACTTTACTATTTTATTATTATACTTTAAGATCTTTAAATTTTTCCGTATGGCGCGGACTATTGGATGGAAGTTGTCCGGGATTTCAGTGAGTTCAGTCCTGATTGGGAGTCGCTGTAGATGTTAAAGACACTGTCCTTATGTTTCATCATAAGTTCTGTGGCTTGGTACAGTGCGTAATTTCGGCTTGGTAGACTGTGCAGAAGGATTCCAGCTTAAATTTTTACTTAAAATTTCAGTGTTATCCATCCACACAGATACTGCTGCCCTACCTTCCCATCAATTTTACTCCCATCAGTGTAAATCTGTACCGCCTCTAGCTGTTCTTTTGTTGCTTCCATCTTGGTTAGGTTAGGTTAGGTTAGGTTAGGTTTTTTTTTTTTTAAATTAATACTACTGCTGCTATGCATGCAGCATCTTTTTTTACAAATTTGTCTACTTTATACTATATATTTGATACTACTTTTTTTTTTTTATTTATATTATATTTTTTTTGTTCCTTATTATAACTTTAAATATTCATTTATTAATTAAAATTTTACTATGGTATACTTTTAACTGTATTCATCGTTATCTTTTACTTTTTTTTTTTTTTTAGTTATTTTTTTAAATAATTTTACTCTTATAACTGTTATTCTTATAACTATTGATATTTGCTTAAAATTTAACTATTTACTTTTTTTTTTTTTTCTTATAGTACTGTCTATAATCTTAATTAAGTTTCCTAACATCTAAAGTTAAAATAAAGTAATGTACTTAAATTAGATTACATAGTGCGCCACCCGTTATCTTATTATTAGTTTTGCTTTTTTTTTATTCTTTTTTTTTTTCCTTTTTTTGTTTCTTTTTATAATTATATTTTGTATATATATTTTTTTTTGTTCTTTTTTTTTTGTTTGAGTGGTATCGGCAAATTTATTAATAATTTTTTTAATTTATATAATAAATTATATTATCTTTATGATACATTTTGTTCTTTCAACTATATAAGGCTTATCATCTTATATTCTAACTTAGACTAGTTTGGATCCATTAGCCTTACCAGTGTGCGTACTACTGCTTCTGAAAACTTAAGGGAATGGGTCCGACAGTCGTCGTTGTTGATTGCATGCCTTAAATTATAAATTGTAAGCGTCATCCCCATCTTTTGTTCACAGTCAAGTCTTTGTATGGCGAATCTAGGACAATCTACTAATAAATGTGTGATATTTTCTTCTTCATCGTTGCTGCAAACACAAGATGGAGACTGCGCTAGCTTATATTTATACAAATAAGCCCTAAAACCTCCATGACCTGTCAGTAGTTGTACTTTTAAATTGTCTATTTTTATATGCTTAAGTGTTCTATATGCTTCTTTTATGTCCGGTAGAAATTTCTTTGTTACAGCTCCCGTAGTTGCTTCACTGTATCGTAACTGCCACTCTATGCAAGTAGAGTCCCTGGCAAGTCGCTTCGCGAAGGACAGGGGGAATTTATCGTAAGCTGGAGTTTGCTTGTTCGAAAGCGCAGCATTTTTTGCCAGTTCATCGGCTCTTTCATTACCGGCTATGCCGATGTGTGCCTTGATCCAGCAAAGCTTAACCTCGCCTCCTTTATCTAGTAGTGACATTATTCGATCCCGTATTTCTACAGCTAATGGATGCAGAGACGATGTATCACTCAGGCATTCTAGGGCAGAGCGTGAATCACTTAAGATGATGCCTTTCCTTAGGTCTTTGTGTTTGTGCATCAGATCCAGTGCTCTTAAGATTGCCGTGAGCTCAGCTTGGTAGACACTGCAGTAATTTTCCAGCCTAAATGTCGATTTCGTACTTCTGATTGTTCTTCCATACTGTTACAGCTCCTCCGACTTTACCTTGAATTTTGCTTCCGTCTGTGTACAATTTTGGTTGTTGGGAATCAGTTAGTTTTTCTTCTTCTTCTGAGGTAATTATTTCAAAGGCAATACGATGTCTATTGGCTGGATGTGGTAGGGTAAATGGGTTCACTGGTTTTTCACCGATTCTTCCTGGAAGTTGGGTTAGAGACTTTCCTCGTTTTATTTCATAGAGCTTAAGATGCTCTATTGCTCTGAGATCCAGAGGAAATATGCCCGCTAGTAAAACGCTGGAAGTAAAGGAGACTGTTCTATGTCCTTTGCAAATCGAGATAGCGAACATTCTTGTGATACGATCTAGTTTCTTCTTCACATACACTTTCTTTACCATTGCGGCCCAGACACTTGCTGCGTAAAGGATCGTTGGTTCCACTACTGCTACATAAATTGTCTTTATTATTTCGGGTTTAATCCCCAGTGTGCTTCTGTTCTAGCAACTTTTTATATAAATTGATAGCTTTTCTTAGGGCTTCCTCAATATGTTCTGTAAAGTTTAGATTTTTATCAATTGTGACTCCAAGTACCTTTACACTCGCTGATGGTTGGACATTAACATTCTCCACTTTTATTTGAGGCAGTTCGGGAGATAGTTTTTTAGTAATTATTACTGCTTGTGTTTTCTGTGGTGCAAATTTCAACTTATGAGTTTTCCCCCATGCCACTATGTAGTCCAAGGCTGGATTCAGTTCTTCTTCAATCGATTTGGCTGAGTGGCCCTTTGCGATAACAAGTATATCGTCGGCAAACGCCTGAACGTGTACCTTAAGATGTGTTGTACTTTCGAGGAGGGGATCCAGGAGAATGTTCCATAGTATAGGCCCGGTAGATCCTGAATACACCCTTGGTGGTAGGTTTGGTAACTACTGCACCTGCATATTTTAACATAATATTCCTCGAAGATAGGTAGCTGGTAATCAGTCTCAGAATATCTTGACTCACTTGTTTTCTATGCATTTCTTTTATTATTTGTGGCCACCATGCATTGTCGAATGCCCCTTCTATATCGAGGATACCACCACAACGATCTTTTTCCTGGATCCCTGTTTTTATAGGACATAGCGTCGTACAAGGCGTCTTCTGTGCTACGTTGCGGCATGAACCCATATTGTCGACAGCTAAGTTTACCTTCATTTCCCAATTGCCAAAGAAGCCTGGTTACAAAGTTTCTCTAATATCTTTCCAAATATAGGTAGTAAGCCAATAGGACGGTAAGCTTTAGGAATTGTGTAGTCCTCTCTGTTCGGTTTTGGGATTATTTTTATTATGGCTTTTTTCCAGATCTTAGGGAAATAGCCTATTTCAAGACTCTTGTTGTAGATAGCCATTAGTGTTGAAGGCATGGTCTTATACGACTGATAACAAATATCTGACGTGATGCCATCTTCGCCAGGCGCCTTGGGTCCATTTTATCTAGAACTGCCTCTATTTCTATCTCTGTAAATCTACGATGAGCAATGGTCGTGTTTTTTCTTAGTTCGTTAATAATTTTATCCGCTTCATCTCGTATTCTGGTTTGTTCTTCAGTATCTTTGTTTTTATCATCATCTGGATAGAAGGATTTTGCCAATAACATTGCTGAGTCATTAGCGTTGAGAATTTCATCGCCTGATTTCAGCAGTTTGTCTTCGTTGGTTGCGCTACATCTTTTTATTATTCTGTATATGCTTTGCCATACAGTTTCTTTTTCTTGTTTAGTGCATAGTTCTTTCCAGCTCGTAGTTATTGCTGACATTATATTATTAACATATTTTTCTTTTGCTTCTACAAAATCCTGGATAACGTATGGTTTTCGTCTCTCATTGGCAAATTTTATTCTTCTTCTGAGTCGTATAACTTTGCGTCGTTCTCCTTCTAGCTGCGTGTTCCACCAAGGTGTACAGGTTTTATACATTCTTAGAGATAGTTGGTATAGATTTGTGGCAGGCTAATTTTACTTGTTTGACATATGAATCCACGATATCATCCAATTCCTCTGGTGTTTTTATGGTTTTTATTTTATCCTCTGTTACATTCTCCTTTTCTAAATTTTCTTTTAGGTCGTTTCTGAAGAGAGACCAGTTTGCCTTGCTGCATTAAATAAGCAGTAGAATTTCTGAGCGCGACACTCTGTTCATCCGTTTTGACCCTCATTTGAAATTGTATGGCTCGGTGATCAGATAGTGTTACAAAATCAGGGTCAACCCTCCATCTTTCCATTTTGTGTAGGATTGCCGACGTACAGCAGGTCACGTCCACTATGCTGCTGTGTAACTTTCCTCCTCGGTATTGGTAAAAGGTGGGGTCCCTGCCCTGATTTAAAACATTCATATCCAGTTCGGCTATCATTTCCGATAAAAGTAAACCCCTCTCATCCTCCGCTCTGCTCCCCCACCAGAGACTCCTTGCATTAAAGTCGCCTGTTAGGATGACGTTTTCCGTGCCCATATCTTGCACAATTCTTGTTATCTTCCTTATATCTTCTTCTATGTTACCGTCTTTCTCTAAATATACATTTATAATGCCTACCTCAAGTTTTCCTATTTTAACTATAAAGCCTACGATATTTTCACTAACATGCTCTGGATTTTCTATGATTAAGTAAGTGGGATCAACAACGATGACTGCCGATTTAACCGGTTTATCTCTGTTACTAGTAGTCTTTTGAATTACGCGACGATTACAGGTTACATGTGCTTTTGCACCTACATATGGTTCTTGCAATAGAAGTAAAGCTACGCGTTGGCTTATTGCCATATGAAGACATTCTTTAAACGCTGCCATTCCTCGGCCAAGGTTTACCTGTACTAATTTTATAGTCTGTGTATCTGCTGAGGTTAAATTTGGTGCGTAGCTACCAGAGGAGTATCTACTTGACTGCGATTGCTCGACGTTATTACCCTGATCTACCTTAGCAATATGCTACAGAGGACCTGGCTATGCGATCCCATTTCTGCCACACTGAACATTCATTGCTGTATGCTGCGTGGCTGAGATCACCATCAATTTTGTTCCTAGTGCAGTTTGCACAAGTTGGTGCTCCATTGCTGCGTGGACATTCTCTGCTATCGTGGTCCTCTGCACAATATCCGCAAGTTGATTTATCTGCCCTGCATTCTCTAGCCCTATGCCCAAAGCCCATACATCGGTAGCATTGCACAACGGGAGATTGGTCCAGGGCGGGTACTATTTGATATCCCACATGCACTCTTTGGTCTTTCAGTGCCTTCCAGACCTCAGGGCTTACTTCTAATATTATATTGTTAATTGCCGCCGTTCGCCCCTTAATTCGTCTCAAGACCTTAGTCCTTATTTTTTCCATTTCAATATGTTTTAGGAGCTTAATATTTTGGTTAACTAATGCCTCTTCTAGTTTTGTATTATTAAGATCATTAGCTACTCCTATTAATTTAAGCAATGGGTTTTTGACTGTTGACTTTGAGACCGTTAGCTTCTTGTCCGAGTTTCTAATTGCATTTGAAGCTTTTCTCGGTCCTCGTCATTGTCACATGATAGTAGCACCTTCTGGTTTCTTACCCTTCGTATATTATTACCCACCAAGTTGTACCACGTCGATGTTGCTTTTATTGTGTTAACAACATCTTCGCTCGTATGTCTGGGATCCGATGATTCAACAACAAGAGCAAACTTTGGTGATAAGTGCTTCTGCATAAGATTTTATTGGGCGAGCGGCTTGTTCTTTTATTACTACTTTAGCAGAACTTTCTGTTGTTTTGTTCGTAATGTTGCTGCAGTTGCATGTCTCCAGATGATTAAGCTTGTCTCTGATTTCTGCAATTGCCAGCTCTGTGCCCAAACCTGAGTTGTTCTGAAACGCGGCTCCTCCGTAATCTCTTAGTTCCTTTATGTCCTCAGTGATTTTGTCTATTCTAAATAGCACTGGTTCTATGGCTGTTGATATACTATCTATAGATGTTGACTGTGGGGAAGTCAGATTCTGGGCTCGTGTTTGCTTATCCTGGATTGTATCTTTGACATTGGAAATGTCGCAGGCAATGTCATCAATGCGAGGATCTTTCCATGAGTTCAGAGCCAGTGCAATGTGTTCCACACTTTCTTTATCCGCTACGTTATTTTTAAAGACGTTGATGTCAGAATCGAGTGCATTAATCTTTTCCATTATGCCAGTTACTTGATTCGCTATTGACGCCAATTCTTCCCTATTGTGTGTTTGCCCTTGCTTTAGGTGTTCATCGGCGATGCAAATAGGTGGTTAGGTTAGGTTAGGTTAGGTTAGGTTAGGTTAGGTTAGGTTAGGTTGAGGTTAGGTTAGGTTAGGTTGGGTTAGGTTAGGTTAGGTTAGGTTAGGTTAGGTTAGGTTAGGTTGGTTAGGTTGGGTTAGGTTGGGTTTTTTTTTTTTTTTTTTGTTATAAATAATTTTGCTGACAGACTGAGGTCCGTACCTTTTTCGCTTTATTTTTCTTTATTAACTTTTGCATTTTACATTGTACTCTTACTACTAGTATTAGTAAATTTTATGGCCTAAGCAGTGAGTTCACATTTGTTTTTTTTGTATTTATTATTGGTTTTCCTCTTATTTCGTTTTTTATTCTGTATTACCTTATCATTTTTTTTTTAAATTTTTTTTAAATCTTTTTTTTATTTTTATTTACTGTTTTTTTTTTTTAATTATATTTCATTTTATATATATATATATATTTTTATTACTGTTTTTTTTTATTATTATTTATTTTTATTTGTTATAATTATTATTACAGATACGCCATTATTTCTATTATTTCTAGTGTACTTTTAACTTAGATCTAGTACCTAACATGCTGTATTAACTTATCATACTATATTTTTATAATATATACATTTTTTTTTTTGTTATCGTGGCGGCGCTCCGTCTTCAGCTGTGTTGATTCGCCGTTGTCAGGGCCTCCCGACAGCTGCGTCTGCTTCGTAATGCCATTTTTAGTTATATTCTCTAATCCTTTTGTTGTCGCAGCCATTGCGCTCTAATCAGCCTTCCAGTCGCATCGTCGCAATCGTCCGTGTAATATACACGGAGACTGTGTGCCTGGCCGCCACTACTGCGTGTTGGACGCTGTCATAAATTTTGTGCTTCTCTGTTGTTGTCCTCATTATGACCACTGTCCCGTATGTGAGGTTGGGCCTCATGTACGGTTAAGTCGACCAGGACCCGAACCATATCCCTGGCTGGTAAGGGACTCCTTTTCTGCTTGTGTATATACAAGATATAAAGTGTTGGGTAGGGTACCTGGTATAACGACTCCCGTGTACCTTTTCCTTTCAGTGAGTGCACCTGAGATCTGGATGAATATATGCCATTGTAGATTTCACTGAGGGCATATGCCACATCCATAGGATTCCGTGCGTACACAGAGTTCTTGGCTGATTGTGGTCACGAGGCTTGGGCGAGTATATTGCATCGCGAAAAGGTTTTCCCTGTCGATATATGAAGTTGATTGATGTCACCGATGAGCAGTATTTTTCCTCACTCAGTCGCATTGTTACTATGGCCCCGAAATGGTTCATGAGAGCTTCGTCGACTAAAAGTCGAGTGCATCTTATGGTTTGGCTTCTCATACCATTTACTAAAATTGAGCCATAGTGCGCACTTTTGTTTTGCGTCATTGCCTATGCGGTTGGTTAATTTTCCCTGAGGTCTTTAGCTGCTTCTGTTGTTGTAGTGACAATCAAATCATTCTCCGCATCAATTGGTTTATAACAAGTTGTTTTCCCATCCGGGACTCCTATTGATTATTGTCGGCACCGTCCAGCTCTAAGGATCTCCCATTTCACAGGTTCCCGAGATGGCTGCCATTTTCAGGATCCTGTCTTCTTGCATCACCCTGGTGCAACGGGCGGTGACAACGATAGGGTCGTTGGGGGTTTTGAATACTACTCTCCCTTTCGTTCTGTCTCCTCCTCATCCAAGGCCCCTGACCCGCTATAAGCCGCCATGTGATGACCCATTTTACCTCTTATGACTGTAGATGTTTTGTTGTCATAAATTGCGGCTTCTGCCTCCTCGAGCTGCACCCCAAGAAACTCATGACTTCCGAGTTGGAAACTTTGTAAGATGTTCCTACAGGTAATTTGGTTCACCTCAAGAGTTGCTTTTGTGAGGGCTTTGAACTCTAAGAACGCGTTGATTATGTGGTCCTTAGGCCCAGTCGCCGGTAGAAGTTTTGGCGGGCTGGCTCGTCCTGAATAGGGTCTAGTGTGGGTGGGTTGGGATTTCTTGAGAACTCTCGGAGGCTCTCTTATTAGGTTTTCGGCTTGCCTTATCTTTTTCAGCTTTCGCATTGCTTTTCCTGGAATGCTCTGGGCCGCGGCACTGATGGTATTAATTAATGCACTAACCCCGCTGAGACTCAGAACTTTTGGTGATTTTTCCTGGCTTTCTTTTGGCGTTTTCAGTTGCAGGCGTTCTGAGCCACTAAGTGTCTGGATTTGCTGTTAGGTGTTGAGTTGCCATAGTCGAGTCGCGATGTTTGAGGAAGCTCAGGTTTTCACCTGTCCTCATACGACTATCTCATGTTTATTTGAGGCTTGTATGCAACTTGGTTAGGTTGATTAGGTTAGGTTAGGTTAGGTTAGGTTAGGTTAGGTTCCCCAGACGGGTTCCCGCCTTGTCGTGGCGGGGGCTTAGTAGCCGTGGCGGTCGACCGCGGTGAACAAGAGGAACCCTTGGCTGGCCAGGTGTAGGGCCGGCAGGTAACCACTCCGTGTGGGCTCGGCGAGCCCACTTCGGATGTGTCGGTGGGCTGCTGCGGAAGGGTTGGTCTGCTCCCTTACCGCTGCAACCGAGGTGGAGTCGCGGAGGAAGAGGGTGTTGGTATGGCGACGCCACTCGCTATCCTCCGCGACTCAGACGGGGCCACCGTTGATGCGGTGGTGGTGGGGCCGCGGGGAGTGTCGGTATTGCGAGGCGCCGCTCGCCTCCCCGGCCGAAACTTGGTCGGCGGCGGAGCCAGAGACCAGATCCGCCGCTGGGGCCGCGAAAGCGGGCGCTACTAAGCGCTCTTCCGGCCCTCATGAATGGGTCCAGGGCGAGGACTTGGGAAGTCCCCCCTCTTCGATGGACCCGAGGCGGAGGCGCGAGCGGGTGTCAGCGCGCGCCTCAGGCGATGCACGGGGTAGTCGAACACCTCACTACCCGTGCAGGAGACGAGGCCGGACAGACCGGGCCAGCACTAGTGTGGGGCTGCGGAAGAATTTGGATTCCCGCGGCCCCACGCGCGTCACGAGAGACACCGGGGTGGTTTTAGCGGTAAGAGTCCGGCACGCCCTCCGCCTTTCCCCAGGCGGAGGTAGTCCATGATTCCCCGAAAAAAAAAAAAAAGGTTAGGTTAGGTTAGGTTGGGTTCCCCGAACGGGTTCCGCCTTGTCGTGGCGGGGGGCTTAATAGCCGTGGCTTGGTCGACCGCGGTGAACAAAGAGGAACCCTTGGCTGGCTCGCTGAGGTGTAGGGCCGGCCTGAGGGTTACTCCTGGGCTCGCGAAGGCACCGACGGTGTTTGCGGGCTGCTGCGGAAAGGTTGTCTCTCCTACCGCTGTCTCGAGGTGGAGTCGGCAGGAGGAGTTGGTGGTGGCGGATGTTGCGCCACTCCCTATCCTCCGCGACTCAGACGGGGCCGCACCGTTGATGCGGTGGTGGGGCCGCGGGGAGAGGAGTGTCGGTATGCGAGGCGCCGCCTCCCTTCCGCGGCCGAAACTTGGCTGGCGGCGGAGCCAGACCAGATCCGCCGCTGGGGCAGCGAAAGCGGGCGCTACTAAGCGCTCTTCCGGCCCCTGAATGGGTCCAGGGCGAGGGACTTCAGTCCGCCCTCTTCGATGGACCGAGGCGGAGGCGCGAGCGGGTGTCGCGCGCGCCTCTGAGGCGATGCACGGGGTAGTCGAACACCTCACTACCCGTGCAGGAGACGAGGCCAGGACAGACCGGCCACCAGTGGGGCTGCGGAAGAATTTGGATTCCCGGCCCCGCGCACGTGCGAGGAGACACTGGGTGGTTTTAGCCGGTAAGAGTCCGGCACGCCCTCCGCCTTTCCCCAGGCGGAGGTAGTCCATGAGTTTCAAAAAAAAAAGTTAGGTTAGGTTAGGTTAGGTTAGGTTAGGTTAGGTTAGGTTCCCCCCCGAACGGGTTCCCGCCTTGTCGTGGCGGGGGCTTAGTAGCCGTGGCTTGGTCACCCGCGGTGAACAAAGAGGAACCCTTGCTGGCCGGTGTGAGGCCGGCCCGGTGTACCACTCGTGTGGGCTCAGCCCACTTCGGATGTGTCCGGTGGACTGCTGCGGGAAGGTTGGTCCGCTCCTTACCGCTGCAGCCGAGGTGGAGTCGCGGAGGAAGAGGTGTTGGTATGGCGATGCGACGAGAACTTCGTGAAAGAAGAAACAGATAAGCAAAAAATATCTGGACCTGGCTCAAGAGGTGACCGAAATGTGGGGTGGTCGGCCTACCGAAAATATTCTTGTAGTCGTCTCTGCCAGCGGGCTAATCCTGGTCAGCCTCTCGGATCATCTGAGGTGACTGGTCCGCCGGTTTCGTCCCCTTTCTCCTAAGCCCTTTTGGTCTCCCCTGAGAGCTTTCATCTGAATAAAACAAGCTTTACGGATTTTATTACGGATACGTATATTAAGCGGTACGTAGACGACACTTTCACAATCCTACCTTTAGATAAATTAACTGCATTTTTAGACCTTCTTAACTCCATAAATTCTGAAATTCAGTTCACAGTGGAGTTAGAGACAAACAATTCTTTAGCTTTTCTAGATGTGTTAGTAATTCGGAATCATGATAACACCTTGAGTGACACAGTGTATAGAAAAAAGACCCATACAAATAGATATTTAAACGGTGATTCTCATCACAATCCTTCACAGTTAGCTACCGTGGGTAAATCTTTGTTTCAGAGAGCACAAAGTATCTGTGACAGTAAACACCTGGCCACGTCAAGCAAGTTTTGCACGACAACAAGCTGGTCCCGCGCCTACGTT
>JAGSMP010001686.1:0-43127 GCA_029286625.1 Parnassius orleans
AAAGAAGAAACAGATAAGCAAAAAATATCTGGACCTGGCTCAAGAGGTGACCGAAATGTGGGGTGGTCGGCCTACCGAAAATATTCTTGTAGTCGTCTCTGCCAGCGGGCTAATCCTGGTCAGCCTCTCGGATCATCTGAGGTGACTGGTCCGCCGGTTTCGTCCCCTTTCTCCTAACCCCTTTTGGTCTCCCCTGCCGAGAGCTTTCATCTGCATAAAACAAGTTTTACGGATTTTATTACGGATACGGATATTAAGCGGTACGTAGACGACACTTTCACAATCCTACCTTTAGATAAATTAACTGCATTTTTAGACCTTCTTAACTCCATAAATTCTGAAATTCAGTTCACAGTGGAGTTAGAGACAAACAATTCTTTAGCTTTTCTAGATGTGTTAGTAATTCGGAATCATGATAACACCTTGAGTGACACAGTGTATAGAAAAAAGACCCATACAAATAGATATTTAAACGGTGATTCTCATCACAATCCTTCACAGTTAGCTACCGTGGGTAAATCTTTGTTTCAGAGAGCACGAGGTATCTGTGACAGTAAACACCTGGCCACGTCAAGCAAGTTTTACACGACAACAAGCTTCGGGTCCCGCGCCTACGTCACAGTGAACGAGTAAAGCCGGCCACAGTCGAGCAGGTGCCTGCTGTACTTCCATATGGCAGAGGTGTCACTGACAAGATTGGCTACATCTTGAAGCGTGCTTCCATTAAAACATACTTCAAGCCGCCGAAAAATATTAGTCAGTTTTTACCATCAGTCAAGTGTAATGTCCCTCTGCAAGATGCAGGAGTGTACAAGCTTGATTGTGAATGTGGTCTCTCTTATGTAGGACAAACTAAAAGATCAATAAAAACCCGCATTAAAAACCACATAGCTGACGTGAAGAATCGACGCTCCGGGAAGTCTGCAGTCTGTGAACACGTACAGGATCGCCCCCGTCACTACATTAGATTTGATAGACCAAATTCTCGCTAAAGAACACCGATTCCTTCCAAGGGTGATTCGAGGCTATTGAAATCAAATATATAGCAAAAATATATAAAATATTAGCGATATAGATTTATGTATTTTTATCATTTTCTTTTATATATTTATGCGGCCCAACCAAATGAGAAAACCAATAAATACCCCAATAATAATTTATTGCTTTAAAACAAGTAGTAAGTTGTTACTATATTGTTGCCTACCCTCTTTTAAGTAAATAGATACCTGCAGTAGAAGGTTCCGCTGTTCCGTAGTACAATTATATTACTATTTTAAATTTGAATTAAATAAATAAGTAAATAAAAAAACTAAACAATTTAAAACTGCAAGTAAGGTATAATTAACGATGTTTGCATCATTGTGTGCAAGAATGTGTGTGTGTATATGGGTGAGTGTGAAAATTTATTAGTCAGTAATTTCAAGAAGGGATTCAGTGTCTTCATAGGTAAGTTTTCTTAACCAGTCTGTGACAGTTTTTTACAGTCGTGGTAATTCGTAGGGTGAATATTGATGTTTTGATTTATTTGTTGTATAGTAAATTGAACGACTAGTGTCTTGATGCAAACTTAGTCTTAAATGAATCTTCGTAGGGTATTGTATATTTTCTACGTCTGTGATTGATGACGGTTGGTAATTTAGGAAATATGAAGTTTTAAAACTGTTGTAAAATGTACCATTTTCTGCTGAAAATAAATTACACAATTGATAAAGTTCAGTTTAAGAGAATCCATAGGGATTTAAATACATAACTTAATTACCTTTGAGCTCTCAAGCTCAAGGAACCTGGTTTTACTGCACCACTCCATATAGGAATACAGTAGCCTACCGTCAACTGTACCAGAGCTATGTATATTTATTAAGTAAGGATTTCAGCAGACATGAAGTAGTGCCTAAAATATCCAAATAAGTTTCCGAGCCGAGTTGCCATTAATTCTGGTGTGAATACCAAGGCAGTCTTTGATCAACCATGGCTCAGATACTTTATACTAGAAATTTTATTTATTTGAGAGCAGTTACAATTAGAGCTTTGGACGACAGCATTCGTGTATTGTAATATTAAAATCAGGTGTAGGTATTTATGCAACCACAAGACCATATGGTTGTTAGGGTTTATACTTCAGAGGCTGCATAAGCATTAGGCAGTATCCAGTAACTATAGAGTCAGAGCCTTTTGTTGCATGAGATATCAGGCAGAGCTCAGGAGCGGCCACTTGTTTGACATCGACTTCTATAAAGACGTGTTAGTTAAGTAATTAGAATTATAATTGTAATTGAAAATAAATAGATTTTAAATAGTTTAAAAAAATTACGATCCCGTAACTGACTGGCGGTAGGATCAGTCACACTTGGGTAGTAGTTTTATGTCCTCCACAAATTCGATATAAAAATCTGTCGGAGGTCCGCGGCGCGAAGAAAACCGAGACTATCCTCGAACCAAATCAAATTGCCGGAAGCGGAGCTGATCCTGGACCATGGAGCAGCTGCTGTGAGTAGAACTTTTCACCGTCCTTTCCACTACCTCGGCGTTCTGTTATCTTGAGATCGAACTTCCTCATTTTAACGTATTCTGGATAAATAGTTTAAAAAAATGTTATATAATTTAATAAGTACTGTATACAAAAAATTATAAGTTTACAAAGAAATATTTTTATTAATCATATACATATTTTATTCTTAATATTTTGTGTAACATTTAGGTAGTTAGATTTATTTTACATTTTATATTATTATTATTGTTTGTGTGTGTAAAAGCTAAATACATTAAAGAGATTAAAACCATCCTTTGTTTGATAACGACAAACGTCACTTAGATCTATTTTAAGAAAGTATGAATATGTTATAACTAAATTAAATGGCTCGACGGAACAGAATTTGTACGTGATGAATACATAACAAGCCGCCTTATCGGTACAGTTGCATTAGTCTGTGAGCGATGATATAACAACGTGGGATGAGTTTAAGCAATTACTAATTCAGCATTTCGGAGATTCACGAAGGAGGAGTTTAAATATCGATTTAGAGGCCTTAAAAATTAAACCCGGAGAAAGCTATTTAGATTTTTGTTGTCGAATTTAATCTATGAGATCAATTTTAATAGTTAAAGTTAACCGGTTATCAGACTCAAATATGCGCAGTAGTAAAAAGGCTATTTATGCAAATACATCATTAAACATATTTTTCTGTACAATTTACCGGAACATTTAGTTAGATTAGTGAGTCTCAAGGCCCCAAATTTTAGAGGATGCGTTCTGTACTGTATTAGAAGAATTTAACTTTCATAGTCAGTACCAAATGAGAAAAAATGTCTCTGGATCCAATCTCACATCTCATTCACAATCACATAACACATCACCATCCTTTAAATTCGGTAATAATAACACTCTACCTCAACATTCTTCTAGTTTTAAGCCCATGCAAATGAACCAACCACCTAGATATAATTTTGCATTCCACCGAATAAGCAGGTGGCCGCTTCCGAATCAAGGTCAGCAGTGACAATTTAACAGTTTCGGAAATTATTATCGACGACTACAACCTAATAACAATCAAATACCCGGATATCGTCCACCCCACCTATTATAGATCTGTAGGCTTCAGCCTTTACTGATGCGTCCTCAACAGTTCGGCATGCAGCAGCCATAGCATAAATGTAATAATAATGCGCCTCAGCATAACCAACCGCGAATTAATACAGATGTGTCGATGCACCAAGTTTTAGTTAAATGAATTAGAGTTTAACGAGAATGATAATGACGACACGTATTACTAAAAAACTCAAATTATTTTCATTATCCTAATGAAGATTCTTCATTACCCTGAATACTCAACCCAACCCTGAAACCATAGAACTAAATTGTAACACAAATTTTTAAAATTACCTTATATATATATACACATTCTACAAGTAGCCATAATCAGGTCATATTTATTCCATTACCACCCACATGTAAAAGCCCCGAATATCACAAGTTCTATATATATAATGTAGATTCGCGTTATGATGGCCTCATAGGTAATGACCTATTAAAACAATTAGAGGCTGTCATCGATTTAAAGCGCCATATACTTTCGACAAAATTTACAAATATTCCTATTGTACATAATTTTGAAAATCACATTTTTATTTACCACCTAGATCGGAATTATATGTTAAATTACATTATATTCAGGCAAGCCATACTAAATTATAAGCAGTTTTGTGAGGTGTTAGAATGCCAAGCGCTATGGCGACTTGCAATAACGGATATGATTCAACCGTTATCCAAAATACTATCGAACAAGAAATGACCCTGACCGTGACACGACCTTTCCAAACGGAGACTTTTATAGACAGTGAGAAAACCCTAGTTAATGCTCTTGTAGATAACACTGATATCGACATTGACCAACTCCTATTACAAAATTTAGGTAAGCTTAGACTAGAACACATGAATGAGGAAGAGCGTAAAACCATTTTTTCACTTTGTACGGAATACAAAGACATTTTTTACTGTGACGAATTGCCTTTGACGTTCATCAATCAAGTAAAACATTTTATACGTACCGTTAATGAAGAACCAATTTATACTAAAGCGTACAGATAACCACCTGCTCAAGCTCAGGAAATAAAGAGGCAAGTAGAGAAACTTGAAAACAACGTCATCTCTGAATCTTTCTCTCCTTGAGTGCCCCAGTTCATTTGGTACCTAAAAGCTTGAGGCGTCTGGGAACGTAAATTCCGTATGGTGATAGGTTACAGGCGACTCAATGAAGTGACTGTAGGAGACAATACCTATCAAATATAAACGACATATTTGATAAATTAGGCAATATACATATTTCTCGACCTTAGATCTTGCAAATTACCATCAAGTCGAAGTCAACGAAATTGACCGACAAAAACTGCGTTTAGTACCGAGTTTGGCCATAACGAGTTCTTAAGGATGCCGTTCAGCTAAAAGACAGTGACGGCAACCTTCAACGCGCAATAGACAACATTCTAAGAGGCCTGCAAGGGATCCATTGTTTATTCTACTCATAACATGATTGTGGCATCTCAAAGTCTTCAAGAACATATTGAAAAATTGCGCATGATTTTGACAGACTACTACAGACTCACATCAATGTGCAACTTGATAAATCTGAGTTTTTAGGAAAGAAGTCCTATATCTAGGTTAAAGTATAACCAATATGGACTAAAACCGAACGACGAAAAGTAAATGCAATAATTAACTACCCACTTTTTTTATAGGATAGGGTGACAAACGAGCAAAAGTCCATCTGATGGGTGGTTTCATATATAGACATCTACATCTATCCTAAATAAAGAATCAAAATGCAGATGTGTTGTCACGTGAAGACTAATTTGAATGCCTCTTTTCCAGCCTTAGGCATTAAGTCCTCTCTATATACCACATGTATATGAAGTTGTAAATAAATAAATAAAAAGGGTCTCCGATTCTCTACACTCACCATACGAAACACAGCAGTGTTAAGCTGCTATTTTACGCTGGTATTCTGTGAGAGCGTGGTCCTTCCCCGGTCGAGCCAACCCATTCGTGCTAAAACTATACTACTAATATAGCTGCAGCATGGCTCTACCACGTATAAAAAACACTACCGAAAAATACCACCGAAATAAAAAGTTTCTTAGGACTTATATTATTACCGCCATTTCATTAGGGATTTCGCAAAAATAACCCAACCACTTACCTCTGGCTTAAAGAAAAGAAATAAAATCATTGTACTGGCTTGCCTTCCTTACTTTTCTGTCGCATCCAATTCCAATTCTAATTATATGCAAAACAAAACTTATGGCACCATCTGTTGGCCTACGACAAAAGCGTCTGCAAAAAGAAGTCGACGCGGTCGATACCCACATGTAATCAAGACTCAAGACGAACTGCATCGGTAATGGCTGTTCTTGTCTAAACCTTCCAAAATAAAATCAATGTAATTAAGCGTTAGTGAGTGTGCCGGTCGACCCTATAATATAGACTATATAATCACGTAGAGTGTGGTCAAGGAAGACGGAAGCTTCCTTCCACATCCGAAGATATTGTTGAAGCCAAGTTGAAGTTGATCGTCGCTGCCAACCGTGAGTTTACCTATTTCATTTACCTTCCTGGTGGGCCAGACTAATCCCTCTCTCAGTAGGTAAATTAGTAGCAATTCTAAATAAGATTCTATTTATTTTTATTTCAAGTAGAAGTGTGGCGATTACTACAAAACGGAGTTCAACCACGCATTTCTATTCTAACTGTTTTCATAGTGATCGTGCACGGCGCGAATTTCTATGGTATTTTGGGTTCAATCATCTGAAAACTCCAAATTACAATTCATAGAAGATTAGATTAAAAAAAACTTTTACAAGTAAAACTTAGTAGGGTACTTATTTCATTGCCTTAATTTTAACGATATAATACGAAGTAAATTATTAAATTTATTTGATGTATAATTTTAAAATTAGGAGAATTATTCTCTGTTGATTACATGAATTTACAATTACACGTTATGTGCCGTTCGTGTAGTACCTAAATACGGAGGTAGAGGTGAATAATTATACTCCACATATTCAATAATACTGATCGTTGTTTCAATGGGTGTAGTATAATTTACCTACTAATAGTGTCATTATTGCTTAGTTCAAAAATTAGGTTTGTTTAAAATTTACGGTTTTATATTTGTTGACGTGTCTCTGGTTCAGCGTTGTCAATCGCGAAAGGAGTGCCTGTTACGTCGGATAGTTACCAAATTGTTTTTGACGCTCTTATCGAGCGGCTTAAATTTGTAGCTTCATTCCTTTAAAGTCTGGTAGTTATGCTGATTTACGTAATTTAACCAATGTGTTGAATGAAACCTAAGAAATGACCTATGAAAATTAAGAAACCTATGAAAATTAAGAAACTAGATGAGTTTATTTTATTTTATTTAGCTATTTAGCGTGTTTAGATTCTGATACACGTAAAAGTTTTGAGATGCAAAACGGGTAACAAATTCCTACCTTTTCTGATTTGTTAATTTTTTACAAAGTTATGTTAAAGTTCTAGAGGTTAGATATTCGGTAACATTTCCGGGTCTGTTTTTAATCGACAATTGTATAAAAATAATGTACGTACCACCGGGACACGAAACAATATCACAAATCTACATCGTTGCCGTCGAACACTGCTATAGCTTCAAATGCTGCAAATAAAACAGCTGATTGTCAATGTTGCGCGGCGGCACATGCGCTTTTCAAATGTCCGAAGTTTCAAGAACTTGATATTTTGAAAGATATGGTAGGTAGTTTCTAATAAAAATGTTTACATGAATTGTTTACGTAAAATCATAATGCAAATAAATGTTTTCAAAAAATACATGCTCAAATTGTGAGCGTCATCATTCGTTGCCCACGATAACACTATCATTATTGCTGTTCCGTGTTGCTCCACCGACAGGACTACCGATAAAACAGTAATTACGGCTGACGACTTGACCGCGACTGCGAGCTTGCGGACGCCAGCGCTCACGCTGGTCATAGTCGTGCTCTCGTTCTGCTCGGCGCGTGTGTAGGTTGCGGTGTCCTGCTCATTATACTACTGCTGCTCTTTTATTGACAGTGGAGCCCAGGATAGTTTTTATGATGTTATCACTGTTCAACATTTAGGTTGCCCGTTAGCCGCTGCAATTTAGCTGTAGCAGGTTTAGAAAAAAGTGCAACAAATAAAGGGTGAAACTTCATGCGTGGTAATGCCAACGGACTTGATAGTCCAAACTTCACTATTAATGCCATAATAATGAATACATTTACCAGTAAAATGCCTGTAGTAGAAGTACCTTTTGAGGTTCGTGCAAATTTTAAACATCTAGTTTTAGCAGACAAACAGTTCGGCAAACCCACTAATATAGACTTGCTGCTGGGCGCAGAGCTATTCCATAAAATTTATGATGGCCAACGCCTAGAGATAGATACTGGTTTACCAGTTGCTCTACATAGTGTTTTGGGTGGTGCTCACTGGCAACATTGATCACAGCTATCACCCTCCACCTATGGTTTCTTCCTCGTTACTGCCACCCGGCTTTTGAATAACGTGTCAAGCGTTTTTGGAGGTCGAAGAACCAACGAAAACATTTATAGCGAACCCCGAAGAACTATACTCTACTCTTGTGTCACGTAAACCTGACGATCGTTCCGTCGTTCCTTTGTTACTGAGGAAGCCTTGTCATGATCTAGGTGAATTTTTTGATATGGCAAAATCACGCTTATTCAAACTCGAAAAGCGACTTGAACGTAATGTGGAGTTAAAAAAGGACTATTCCGATTTTATGACTGAATATTCCGATCTGGGCCATATGCAATCTGCAGACGTAGGATGAGGCAAATTCGTAATTCCGCATCATTGTTTACTCCGCCCTGAGAGTACTAAGACAAATCTACGTGTCGTTTTTGATGCAAGTGCCAGAACGACGAACGGAAAATCGTTAAATGATATCGTGTACACTGGGCCTAAGCCAAAACGACATTGTTGATAGACTGACAAAATGCCGTCTTCATGCGATAGTGTTCACCTGATATTTCGAAAATGTATATCGCAATATAGATCACTTCCGGAAGATCGAGTTTGGCAACATGTGTTGTGGAAAATTTCCAGCTGATCCCTGTGTGAGTTCGAATTAAATACCGTGACATACGGTTTGACCAGTTCACCATACTTAACCATTCGTACTTTGCATCAATTAGCGGTCGATCATGCTTCTGAGTATCCTCAAGCGGCTGACGTTATACGTCATGACACTTTTATGGACGACATCACGATTCACGACCGGAGCGCCATATCTAAATCAGGCACTTGAACTCAAAGATGAACTTATTCAACTATTGAGCTGTGCGCAATTTGAGCTGCTTAAATGGAGTAGTAATTCGGCCGAGTTTATTGCAGCTCTACCGTCGGAACATTGTCAAGTACCTAGGGCCTTTTGTGACGAGTTGTGTGAGTGGAACCCCGTAAAAGACTTCTTTACGTATTCGTTGTCCGAGTTCACTTCCAATTTAACAAAGCGTGCAATATTATCAAATATCGCTCGCATCTATGACCCAATTGGTTGGCTCACTCCTGTTGTTCTAATAGCCAAACTATTGCTTCAAGACATGTGGCACCTTCAGCTAAGTTGGGACGAACCCGTCCCACCTGAGGTCGCTCACCAATGGCAAACTTTATCTCTGAAATGCAACATGTTAAGCAGATTAAACTGACTGACGCCAAGAGTTATCAATTGATTGGTTTTGTGATGGCTCTCAAGACATATGGATGTTGTGTGTACTTGAGGACAGTTCGTGCCAACCATTGTAACACGCATCTGTTGATTGCAAAATCAAAAGTAGCACCCCTAAAACCACTACTAACGGTTAGCGTTGCTTTGCGGTGCCTTCTAGGGCGAGTTCTTCAGCACATGCAAATCTTGCTGCGAGAGATAAATCCTCCTGCAAAAGTGATTGCTTTTACTGATAGTAACACAGTTCTAGCATGGTTACACACGGAACCTAATAAACTGAAGACTTTTGTTTTCATCGCGTTGCGAAAATCATTGACAATGTATCAGTTAGCTGGCAACACGTATCGGCATATGATAATCCCTGCCGATCATTGCAGTCGAGGTCTTAGCGGTTCACAACTAGCGACATGTTATACGTGATGGTCAGTTCCAAATTGGCTCGCATAATTCCTCCACTTGGCCAGTACAGTGGGGGAATCACAAGATTCCGTGTCCGAGTTGCCTCACTGCTCATATATCTCAAACGGATACTAGCTGCTGAGCTTGACTTTTATTAGTGAACTGTTAGATCACATCTCCACGCTGTCCCGCGTCCAGCGTGTACTAGCTTCGTATCTGTGTTGCAGCAGCGTTCAAACGAAACTATAAAAGTATATATGGTTCGATATGAACAAAAACTTAAACTTACAGATGAAGTCAAAGCCACCAAATCCGTTAAAAACTGAATCCATTTATTGATTATGCGGATTGCTGGCGAGTGGGGGCGTCTAAAGCACTCTAGTCTACCGGCAACCATAAAACATCAGGTATTGTTGGCAAAGGCTTCACGCTTATCCTTGTTGATCATAGATCACTTTCATGTCAATTACTTACACTGTGGTCCTCGTACCTTCAATCGATTATTCAGCGTAGATATTGGATACTTGGCATCCGTAACTTAATTCGGTCGCGTTTATCTAAATGTATAGCATGTTTTGAGGTAAAACCGGTTGCTTGTCAGCCTTAATGGAAATCTTCCTTCACCAACAGTACAACTGACGCGGTGTTTCCGAAATGGGAATTGATTTGCCGGTCCCTTCATAGTGAAGGAAAGTCGTAGACGAAACGATCGTACCACAAAGCCTACGTTTGTGTATTCGTTTGCCTCGCGGAAGGCTATCCATCTTGAGGCAGTAATCGAGCTATCGACTTCGCCTTTCTTTGCGGCGTTAGATCGCTTCGTATCACGTTGTGGGCCTTGTACCTTCATAGTGACCGATACATTGTCGTCTGCATGTGTGCTATTTAGCACACAGCAGGTCTCGCCTCCGGCATATCCCCTTTACCCGAATTCCTCGCGGTGCATCATCACTGCACCAGTCGTGGAGCCGCGCGTTGTTAGTCAATTTTGCAAAAGTTCAGTTCGTTCCCGGTCACTTTGTTCGAAAAATTTTTTCTAGTTTTGTGTTGGTTGTTCAGTATGGCCAACACAGAAGCTGTAGGCCAATACGGTGGTTTAATGGCCTATTCAGGCGATTGTATCGGTTTATAGGCCTAAATTGTCCTATGGGCGCCTGTTGGCCTGTCTGCGGCATTGTGGGTTATTACCGACTCTCTAATCGCTATAGAGAGGAGTTCTCTTAGAGGTCGCCCGTCCGATGGCCGAGCATGTAGAGGTGCTGTTGTTTAGATAGCCATGTGGCTCGCTGTCTGCGCGGTCAAACAAACCGCGCGCCAGACGGGCCACGAATTCCTGGATGCTTTCTATCCTTAGGTTGGCCGCGATGACGTCATTCCGGACGTAGCGACCTGCACCGACGATAGTTCGTAATGAGTAATTTGCTGAACCCTGCAGCCGCTGCCTCTGCCGTTCGCTTAGGAGTGCGTACCAGCCGGAGCGGCGTAGGTAATCTTTGGTCTGATGTACATTTTATATATTTTATTTTGGTCTTGATGGAGCGGATGCCAGGACTGACGGAGCATCGCCCGCGCACATCTGGCATTGCGGACGACGATGTCGACGCGCGGCCGCGCGCAGCATCCTATCTATCCGGCATCCAAGGTAGGTCACGGCCTTTTCGTACGCAATCTCCTGGCCCTTAGCGTCAACGGGGGCGGAAAGTTTCTATATCGGCGTGAGGAGAGCGGCCGTCTTCCCAACATTTACGGCCATCCTCCACCATCCAGCCACGGTGGCAGCAGGTCCAGCAGGCGCTGCATTTGGCGGCGAGATGGGCCTTCTGGACGAGGTAGGCGCTATCGTCCGCATATAGCGCCAGCTCTACATCGTCCTCCCATTCGCGTAAGTGTCCTGCCAGTGTAGGGATATTTGTATACGCTGCGTACAGGATCGGCGAAGACAGCTGCCTGTAGTACGCCAGCTCTTATGGGTTTTACTGCGGATCTGCATCTTCGACACAGACGTGAAGCCCGGTCGGCTAGAAATGACCACGCAGCATAGCCAGAGGGACACTCGTCTGGTGTATCATCTTAGAGTAGGCCAGAGTGCCACACCCTGTCGAACGCCTTCTCGATATCGAGGAAGACGCCCAACGATGCGATCCCGATTATGTTCGGCTGCCAGGTGGTGCACTCTGGACAGCTGTGTTACTGTGGAGTGCCCGCCCTAAAACCGTGTTGCTCCGCCCGAAGTTGTTGCACGGGCGGATTCTTCTTAGTGTGATTCTTTCGATGGTTTACATGTGACAGCAGCGTTATAGGTCATAACCAGCTGCTCCACGCCTGTCCTTCCCGGGTTTCGGCAGAACTATGACCTTGCCGATTTTCCAGTCCTCCGGGAAGTGTGAAGTCTGGTAGCCATTGTAGAGTCGTCCTAGCTCTACAATGGCTCTATGGGGCAGCTGTCGAAGTGCAGCGTTCTGACCCGGTCGTGCCCCGCGCCTTCCTCGGTTGCAGGCAGGTTACCGTCCCGCAGTTCAGCGGGGAGATGAACCACTCTCCGCAAGCGGTGGCGCGGGCGACGACAGGAACTCCTGCATGCGACTCTCCTTTTGGGCGTGAAGCCTGTAATGTTGAAGGTTTTAATAAATAGGAGACGTGTTGCTTGTACAAGAACTTTAATTATACTCCCTTTATTCTTAACTTAACTCTAATATATATAGTCGTGAGGGCTATATATACACACTACACCTCCCACCGACAAAAATAAATAAAAAGAAATGATTACATTTGTTTTTTTTAACTATAAAATCAAAATTAAACTTAAATCTAATAAGAATATAAATTACAAAAGTCAAAACAGGTATATTCTATGGGTACGTCGGTGGCCAGATCCCCTGTCCCATAGTAATTTCAAGGTCACAATAGATTTGGTATGATGTATCATGCACATACATACAATACATATTTGACATTATTAGGCAATATAGTAAATATTTGAAAATTCGCGGACATCTGGTATAATTTTACAGGCATTACAAATTTATATCACATAGTCTCATATAATATTTAGGTAGGTATATCGTTGTCAGTCAGGGATTGAGGCTCACAATATTATGGCACAACAAAATTTAAATTAATTAGTTGTAAACATAGTATAATGAGTTTCTAAATCATATTAAATGAAGTAATTATTTTCATAATCCACACAAGTAAGTTGGCATTACTGTACTATTTTCCCAGAAAATAATACATTGTAATGGATAAAAGTTTATGATTTGATAGTTCAATCAATATTATACCGAAAATAGTTTGTTACATTTCATATCATTCATGTTACATATCATCCAGAACAAAGAAGTCAATGCAAAGCAATGTACCTAATCATTTTCGTTAACATAACAATAGACAGATCAAAATACATGTTGCGATCATCCGCGTAAGCGATTTGTAACACCTTTGTTTTAAATTCCGAAGTACACGTATATGGAAACGTTTGAGATTATATCGTATGATGGTTTTACTTTCAACAATACAATAAAATGATATCGTAAATAAAATAATTTTCCTTTCCTAATAGTTTTCCGTTAAATATTTGTTTTAAACATTTCTTCTTAATTTACACAGTTTAGATAGTTACATTTCATTGTGATAATACGATTACATACATTATCGAATATTCATTACAGAAATTTAAAATATAGACTATTACACACCTAAAGTCTGTTTAAAAAATATTTATTAAGATTAGAAGAGATTTTTTTTTAAAGCAGATAACATAATTTTATGTTTCGGTGTCTATAATATAAAAAATACTATTACATTATGAAACTTATAATAGTAGAGTACACTTTGGACTTGATTTTAGTAACCAATATACAAAATTTTGTGTGTACCTTTTTAAAATTGTACAAATTTTAGATAAAAAAAAAACATAAAAGAGAAATTTAGGGTAGTTATTGTAAATATAAAAATCCAAATTATATAAAATATGGTAAAATAACTAAATACGCGAAAATGTGTTTATTATTTTGATTAATATTTTTTTTTTGTTTACGTGGTTATGTGGATAGATAATATAGTTACTAGGTACATGTGTAATTGTGAGTAGAATTATGGGTAGCATTAATAGCCCTAATACAGAAATGCAAATAATTGCCTATCTAACTTTATAGATTTGGTCGGGGATCACCTTTTCCTTATTTTCGTTTGTTAGGCCTTTATATTATAATTTTTTTCCATAATTTTGTACGTAATTTTTGTGATATATTTGACCTTACTGAGCTTTATTTCTCTATTCACTTATATATTTATTTATTATTTAGATACCGGGAATCGAGTTTTAATTCACTTCATTTATATTTTACTTCATGATGTTTATCATGCGGGTTTTATACATATGGGCCCCATTTACTTGGGTACTATATTACATTTTCATTACATCATTTTATTTTATTGGTACATAAACTTTTAAATCATACTATATCAAGGTAAAACTGTACCTGGGTTGTGCGCACAACCTTGAGGTCTACGTTTAAGTAATTTTAAAAGGACTCCAACAATTGTCTCAGAGGAAAACTAAGTTCACACTATGATCCAATGAAGGACGACCCTATGTACCATTATCAAGGGTAACAAATTTAAGACTCTGGTCCCCAACAGTACTAATATGAGTAAACTTTTCACATCACTTGTACTGAAGGTATTGTTCTCTAGTACCGTTATCTCCGATTTTATCATCCAATCATGGAAACATACCCTGCTCGAGGACTATATGCTATACCAGTGATGGACGTTGTTCCGTATCTCCATTAATATCATATCAAGATAAACTTTTGTTTTAATTTTATTTTCTTCATAACTCTTATTTCATTCTTTATTTATACATTACCGTGTTCCTTATTAACATGTTATTATCTATTTGACTCTATCGATTACTTTTATACACTTGCATGCTCCACTTACTATACTAACTTGCATTATTCTCGTTCATAATGAATTCCATACCAGGAGTTTAAGCATTCATCAATATTTGGGTGATCAGTCCAATATTAACGAAACTTAGCAACCCAATCATTCATATTCACACTTTTGAACATTCCTTTCTTTCATTCTTCACACCTTTTAAATACATCCTTGTTAATTTTTGTACAAAATGGGATAATATTTTGTCAGTCAAAGTTTAACTCTGTTAAGAAATATTACTATTAAAACTCTCTTAGGTCGGCGACATATAAACTTTATAATAGGATAGCATTTTTTAATCAATTTCTTTCCGTTTTTATTACGAAGTGTACCCATCTAAGGATATGCTGGTGTTATGTACCTGTATATTATTGTTATTCTTAATTAGGAGAACTCTTATACGGTAACGACCTACTTAAATTTTGTTTTAGTAATAAATTATTTTTATTGAATATTACTTATATAAAACTTGTCATAATTAATAAATTGGACATAAATACAGAAATGAATTAATGATAATTGGATGTAACATTTATAATTTATAATATATAATGATTGACAAATTAATGGTCATATCAACATATAATTATAGTATAATATATGTATAGTATAACAGAATATAGTATATGACATTGAGCCATAATAACAATCTTACGTTGGTATTTCCTCTGACGCTGTTACATAACTAATTAGTTACCATATAAATTGAATAATATTGAATAATTTATGTGTTGTTAAAATTTGATAAATATTGTTATAGTTACTTGACCATTAATATTTGCACACTACTATAATATAATATGTAAAACTAAATTATACTTAAACACCATTGTACAACCATATTGTTGCAAAAAGAATATTATTATTATTAACAAGTGGTTATTTACCGATTAATTGTTGCGGTTTAATACATCATTTTGAATTTTCTATTAATAAGTACTAATGTTTTTCCTACTTGTTAATTAATGATTTAAAAGTTTTCTTTCCCAGAACTGTGTATAACATTATTTAAGTAATAATATAGTAATTATATTAAAATGGGCCAAATTAAGAGTACCTTAACCGACGAGCGTGTATGTGTAGGTATATAGATGTGAAGGAGGCGAGAGATGTGTCAGATCGTGCCAAATGGAAGTCCAGTATCTGCCTCCCTCTGGGTGACAGGCGTGAGTGTTTATGTATATATACACACATATATGTATATATTACATCTGGCGCTTTCGAGATAAGTATGTCTTGTACCTACATGGAACTTGGTTGGTTGTACTCCTGATTTCTTTCTGCTGCTCTGGCACTCAAAGATGTTGTTAGCTCACCGATGTGGTTGGCACTTTCTTCTTTTCGTTTTATTTTGATAAAATTGGTACTCTTATCTTGAAGGAATATTGATTAAGATGTTTTCTGGATCTTGAAATCTTTCTTGAAACTTGTCAATCTTGATTTAATAGCAATGTTACTAGAGCTTTCTATATTTCTTCTTCAGGTCTTTCTTCATTTCTTCTTTGTTTGTCATTTCTTGGTTGTTTATTAAATTGGTCTTCAAAAATCTTCTTTAAATATAAGTAAAATTGTTGTCTCTTCTTATATTCATAATTTAAATTTTATTTGTCACATCCGGTATTATGTTCTCTTTTATTTTTTTTATTGTCAATCTTCTTAACAAGCCCTTCATAATTTAATTTAGATTTCTTATAATATTTTTTTCTCTTTATAGTAGGTTTCGGCGGTGCGCATTGTCGCAGCGCACATCCTGGCAGGTCGCCATGTAATGTTGAAGGTTTTAATAAATAGGAGACGTGTTGCTTGTACAAGAACTTTAATTATACTCCCTTTATTCTTAACTTAACTCTATATATATAGTCGTGAGGGCTATATATATACTAACTACAGTTCGGCATAAATTGCCCTCGAAGTGCTCGGCTAGGATATCCGCTCTCTACCTTGGCTCGTAACAACGCCCGCCCGCATTGTTGGTCAGCGGGCAGACGGGGGTCTAGTCTTAGTTAGCTGTCGGTTCAATTTAGAGCGACGCTTCTGATCTTCGGCTTTCCATATGCGCCGCTCCCGCCTTCCACGGTGGGCCTGGATTGCAACCGACAGCTCATCCGTCAGTTTGTTTAGTCGCGTTTTATTTGTGGGCAGCGAGAACGTGCCCAGAGCTTCCTCAGCGCGTGTTTCGGCTGAGCTGCACACGTAGTTCGTGGCAGCTCGTCTCTGCGATTCGTCAGAGGGACGATCGTAGAGGCCGCGTTGAGGGCTTGTATTGATTTTGTGATTTGGCTGTGCGGCCTCTACGTCGTCCGCTGAGTTGATCTTCAGGTGCTGGAGGTCTCCTGCAGGTGTTGCTGGTAGAGCCTCCAGTTGATCTTAATTAAAGGCCTGGGCAGCGTCGTCACCGCCTTGAGGCCAAGGTAATCAGTGCATCGAGTGCTGAGAACTCAGGTCATACAGCACCTCTACCACTATCGGGCAGTTGACGTTCCTAGCGACACGATGTCCAGTACATCCGGACGTTTTCTGTGGTCAGCCGAACGTGTGTGGGCCCTCGGACCTAAAACGTGTGAAGATTATGATCTTCGTAGAGTTCACGACCCGGCGGGGTGATCATTCTGGATCCCCAGGCGGGTGTTTTGTATTTAGGTCCCCGCGATGATGGTAGGTGCTGTGCCTTCCATGATCGTCCGATGTCTGAGGAGTAAATGGAGTCCCTGGCGGGCGGTATGCTTGCGAAGATCCTTAGTTCGCCCGCCGCCTCCATTTTTATGCCGATAGAGCGTCGATTGGTATGACGGTAATTCAAGTTTAGGTGGACGATGTCCTTTCTCACTAGAACCGCCGTGCCTCTATAGGCGGTTCCTGAGCGTTGACCCTGTCCTATAAATTTGGTAGTTGGGCATCTTGATGTGCGTAGATGGCTCAACTTTGTCTCCCAGCAAGATTATGTGAATGTCTTGATGTTAAGCGACAGTACGGAGTTCATGGAGCTTCTGCTGGATACCGTCCGGGTTCCAGTAGAGCAGGCGCAGGTTCGTATTATTCGCCCGCCACCGTAGTGCCGAGCCAGTAGCTGCGCTGTGCCCTCATCACTGCGGTTATAGGGTCGGCGCCGGCTCTGATGTCGGCCAGAACCTGGCACCGACCACGGCGATGCCAACCAGCCTCTGGATAGCATCCATGGTATCTGTGTTGCGGTTGGCTGTCTAGATGTTGTTGTTGGTACTGGTCTCGGCTGGGTTTTTATTTCTTTTCTTATGGTAGAGCGCCCATGAGTAGAGCGGGTCTATTTTCAGATAGAGCCCTTCTGCGCCTCACCATCTGTGGATTTCTTTACTTCCTGGTAACCTGCGCCTGCGAGGCTATCGTTACCATTGGGGTAGTTGAGGTTGCAGCCTGAGGAGGAGGCTGCTCCTTCTTCTTCTTTTTATTTTATTTTATTTATTTATTTGTCACACCAACAAGATATATACACAAGCTTTCTAAGAGTAGACAATAAATAATCTAATGCTCAGTGATACCTTTATAGGTGTAAACTACTTGAATATTGAGCGTCATACTACATTGCTTTTGCTTTATAAAGAGTTATCTTAAAGGGAATATTACAATAAAAACAGTACAAATCAGATTTACAAATACACAGTTCCTAAACATTACATATTGCTTACGAAAATATAAAACAGTACCAAAATTTCAATGTCAAAGAATTAAAATGTTATTATATAAGAATAAAAAAAAAATATTTATGAATAAATCAAAAAATGAAAACAATGTCAGTTTAATGTCAATAATAATTTCAATTTAAATTACTTATTAAGAAAATTAAAATACAATTATTAAAATACAATTATTAAGATTAAAATTATTTTATACAGTAATAAAAAAGAAACATTAAAAAATAACACAATAAATATTTTAAAAATCGTTCATCAATTGAGAGATTACCCTTTAAAGCGATGTAAGGTCTGAGAAAATATCCAAAGTTTGTGTCTTCGACGTTTTTCGAAGTACATGGACTATCTTTGAATATAATTTGTTCACCCCGGTATTACCAATATCTTTGTTATGTATCTCGTTGTAACCTCATTAATCTGTTTAGAGGAGCATAATAGCCTAGATGCGACCGTGCTAACTTTGTGACGAATGGAGCGTATTTTTATACCTGGACGATCTTCTCGAATAGCAAAATTAATATTAGATATAACTCAGGAGCGTCGATGTAACCATTTATCATTTTGTAGAGGAACAAGATGTCCGACATCGCTCTGCGCTCGACGAGAGGTTTTATTAAAGTATTTTAAACGATCATTATAGCTAGGCAAGAGTTTTGCTAAATTACAACTGTAAGTCAAGTGCCAGAGGAATCTTTTTTGTACACCTTCTATACGTTTTTTGTATACGTCGTAGTGCGGGTTCCACACCACGCTGCAGTATTCTAAGCTACTACGCACAAGTGACATATAGATTGCAATTTTGTGCTCGGATTTTTAAACCTCACAGGTACGTAAGACAAACCCCAAGGTCTTGAAGGCTTTTTTAGTAATGCTATCTATGTGTAAATTAAATCGCAATTTGGTATCGAGAATTACACCCAAATCTCTAATATGATCAACCTCTTTTAATGGTACATCGTCAATACAATAATATCTAGTCACTGAGAGCTTTTTCTAGTGAAGCGTACCACGTCGCATTTGTCAATATTCAAGCTCATACCATTCGATTTGCACCATAATACTATATTGTTCAAGTCATTTTGAAGCAACAATACATCCTCTAAAGAATTTACTGATCTAAAAAACTTTAAATCATCGGCGAACATGTAAAACTTAGAATTTTGAAAACACTTACCGATATCATTAAAAACGTTGAACAGCACGGGACCCAGATGGGATCCTTGAGGAACTCCGGAAAAGGCAGTAAAAAGCCAGATTTGAATCCCCTGCTACTACCACAGACAGTCTGTTCGTTAGTAAGATCTGAACCAGCGCAAGAGATTGCCGCCTATACCGACATATGATAATTTGTGCAATAACATATCGTGATTGACTTTATCAAAAGCCTTACTAAAGTCAGTGTATATGACATCGAAAGACTGCGCGATCAACACCTTCGGCCAAGCCTTCAACGAAGGATATCAGATTAGTCGGTAGAGCGGCTTTCATAAAACCGTGCTGTTCCGGTGCAGTTAAGTGTCTTAGATGCCAAGACATTTTAGGGCACAGTAGTTTTCAAAGACTTTAGCAAACACCGTAATAATTGATATTGGCCTATAGTTTTCACTAAGTTTATATCACTCTTTGTGTATCGGTATAACAAAAGAAGTTTTCAAGCGCTGGGAAAGGTTCCAGAAGAAAGAGATTTATTAATTATCAAGGACAAAGGTAAAGCTAGAGCACCAGCACATCTTACAGCAAAGATAGATGGTATTCCATCTGAGCCAGCGCCTTTAGTGGAGTCAAGTCTTTTAAAACCCTAAATACTTGGTCTTTAGTCACTGAAATACTAGTAATAATGTTAGAGGCGGAGGATTTATCTGCATAGTGCTCGTCTGGAATGGATAGTTTATCAATATTGTAGACTGAAGAGAACTGTGAAGCAAAGAGTTCGCAGATATTCAGCCAGTAGTGGCAAGAGTAGTTCCAGAAGACATTGGTGGGTAGGTACTACTACTGCCTCTTTTGTTTAATGAAACCCATAGTAGTTTAGGATTTGATTTCAAAGATGTCTCTAGACGCAGCAAATAGGTTTTATAATTCTGGCTAAGTAATTCTGTACATCTATCTCTAAGTAGTTCAAAGGTCAATAAATCCCGAGGGTTGTTAAACTTACGGTGTTTAGATCTGTATTTATATTTTCCTTGATTACCTTAATTAACGTGTCTGAAAACCATATGGGTATTTCTTATTATTACGAGGTTTGGACTTGGGTACATGTTTAACTATGATGGATTGAAGTACTTTATAGAAATGTGCTACCATGTCATCTACGTTTTCATAACGCGACAATTCGTCTTCCCATGATATACTATTCAATTCATTTATAATTTTAATAAAATCTGCTTTATAAAACATAAATTTGGGTTCGTGCTTGGTTAGAGATAATTGTCACATTTAAGTCCCACACAGAACTCGATATAGAGGTGCAACGGGTCAATCACCGATAATGGGTCGGTACTTACGTAGAGGCGGGTGATATCCAATGTACTCATTATCAGATCCAATAGTTTGTCTTTATTGTTAAAACAGGAATTGTGCTGAACTAGATTATTAAGAGACATGAAATCAACGAGCATGTTATTAAGTACACTGTTGGATGTTGCAGGTTTTGTGTGACTAACAGTCTTAGTCCAACATAAGCTACTCAAATTGAAGTCACAAGTATAATAGTGTTTCCACTGTGGTTTTCTAATATGCGATTATTACTAATAAAATGCTTAAGTATATGCATTTTACTGAGGAGGGATATACGCCACAGATGTACAGGTGTCTGTCTTTATTAAAGCTATCATATATTTCCACTTTTACCCATAAATTCACAATCTGACTCCTGCGCACACAAACGGCATGATTTAAAGCGTTTAGAGACAGCAATGAGAACTCCACCTCCCATTTTTTCAGCATGGAACCCACTGTTTTCGCGGTCGCGTCTGTAGACTGTGTAACGGTCATCAAATAATTCATTATCAAAATTGTGCCATTCAACCATGTCTCTGTGAAAACAATAATGTCAAAATTACAACAAACTACATTATTAAACAGTTCAATAGTTTTTGTCCTCAGACCCCTAACATTTTGGTAGTAACAAGTAAAAGTGCCTTTTAGTACAAATATAGCAAATATAGCGTAATCATGATAAACGATTCAAAAGGTCGAGGTTCTTTACGTGGACGTAGTTTGATTCTTCATTTTTGCGCATGTATATCCTACCATCACGCACCCATACAAATTTGTATTTCAGTTCGCGAGCTTGGTCTCGCGCGGCAGCGCAAGCTCTATTTTCCGGGAGAGATCCCATGACGTAGATAGCAGTCTTCTTATCTCCGATGCCCAAGTGGCTTGAATTGAGTTTGTCGTCCTGATTGGTTTTGTTGAAACGTGCGGTCGCAGCGAGAAATCGTCGCGCAGGCGCGGACTGCCAAATTTCACTAAGATGGATCGAGGGCGGACTTGAGCTATTCATTTTGGCTAGTCGAGAGCAGTAATGAATGTGTGACTCAGTGATGGGGCATTTTATAACTTTGCCCAGTTGCACTACAGTGTTGATAAGATTCTCCTGCCTATTTTCAGGTACACATTGGATTTCAATATTTGAGCAGCGTGATTGTTGGTCTATTTGGGCTATTCGTGACGACAAGGATAAATTATTTGCCCGCAAAGATTCTGTCTCAGATCTTAATTTCTCAATCATGCTTACGTGTGCGGCATTGCTAGCCTTGATTTTTTCAAGTTCCTCGTTGAAATGAGCCAGATGCTTCGAGGGAGGACACTGCATTTGGACCTCTAAAAGACGCGGTGCATCTGGTGGTTAAACAATGTTGCAACTCTTCGCGGATTATGTCTCGAATGCTACTAGCCGACAGACAAGAACAGTTTGTAGCGGTGGTGCGTGCCTTGCCGCGCTTTGTAACGTGATCGGCTTCGGCGACGGGGCGGGTTACTACGAATTGGAGTGTTTGTGTTATCGCATTTACGTTCCTTGTAGCGGCACTGTACGCAAATCCAGTTTGATTTGTCTTCCTGCGACATCTTGTTGTGTCTTTCGAACTAATGTTCATGCACAAGAGATGATAATTTGCAGCACAGCGTGAACAGAGCAGGACAGGAACATCCTTTGAGTTGCTCAAACAAGCCGCACATTCTTTGACGGATTCCATATTAGAAAATAATCCCAATAAATTGTGTTTGGATAATCTTATTGCTTTCCTTGGACAAATTATATTCAAAACATTTAAAATAAATTTATTGAGAACTAGTCAAACTTTTGTCGATATGCTGGGATTCGATCCGGGGTCGTTGGCGCGTGACGGTACCATTGACAGCTACACCACGGCAGTCGACGCCTGAGACTCGAAATATCTTAACTGATTGTTACAGTGTGTTTAAAATCAGTTGCTAACACTTGCATGACCATATAAGGTAATGTTGCGTCCAAGCGCAGCGAAGGATGAGTCACCACAGAGAATACGCGCGGCACCGACAACTTTATCACTACAAAACACTATTAAATCTTTGAATATTTACTCACTGACGACTATATTGCATAATTTGATTAATATAAATTAACACTTATACTTTAAAGGATACAATGATAGGAGTTTGACGCAAAATAAGCTCTTTATAGGAGCAAGAACTAAAAATACACGGAGCTCTGTAAAGTACGTGCGCTCGGCCGAGCGAAATAAATCCTCCTTCTTTTTTCCTTCTTTTACCCCCTTCCTCTTCTTGGAGGCTGACGCTCCGTGGCGTCGTTAGCGGGGCTGCAATCGCCCAGTGGTTGCCCTTACTGTGGCGGGTTCCACCGTTTCCATTGAATGTTACGGGGCGGGTGGGGGCGGTTTTCCTCTCCTCTGATGGTTGCCCACCCGTCTGGTTGGATCTCAACTGTTCTCGGCGACTCTGGGGACCCTCTTCGGGTCTTCCGGAAGTAGTCCCGGTAGGTTTGCTTCCTCGCAATCCTCCTCAGGACTGGGCAGCGGCGGTCGTTTGCTGTATGGCTTTTGGCGCAATTAGCGCATGTGGGTTCTTCGTCCCTACTAGGGTATTGGCTTGCGGCGTGTTCCCCGGCGCAGCGGACACCTTAATTGGTCTGTGGCAGTTGGTTGAGGCGTGGCCAAAGCCTGGCAGCGGTGGCATTGGGCCGGGCCTCGTGCCAGGCTTCTATGACGACCCCTCATGTGCACAGGAGTTCGTCTTATACAGCATATTAAGTTGTTCTAAACTTAGGTGGTCCAGCTGCGCATAGTAGAGGCATCCAGGTCTGCCCCTACGGGGTGGGATTGCCCTCACATATTTGATGGGGAATCCTCTGGCCCTGATAGCCTCTTCTATTTTGACGGTATCCGTGCCCACTGGCAGCCCCCGGATGCCCACCTTAGTGGGCTTCTCCTCTACCGGGGTGTAGCAGTACCAGGACAATTCTGGTACCTTTCAGTGAGTTCGGTTAGGTATTTTGTATTGCCCGGAATTCTTCCGGGCTCTGTGGTGAATCGACCCCTTCCCGAATGGACGGGCGTTAGGAGGCTGTCCGCTTCATTTAGTATTTCAAGTGCCTCGTCCAATCCGGGAGGCACTCTACTATGATGGGCGGGTGGCGCGCCTTCTACCTCCTGTTGAGGTTGCGGCGCTTCTGGAGTCTTAGTCCTGGGTACTGCTGGCATCGCTGCCAGTTGGGCATAACTGGTAGAGGCCTTTGTCCATCGTCATGTGGTAGGCCTGATGGATTTGACGAGGATTGTCCAGCGGTGGCAATCGTTGCGTAGGATGTTGTGTCCACCGTGGGACCCTCTCTCCTGCTCAAACTCGAACTCGGCTGCGTCCATGTTGATCCTGCGGCCGGGTGAGGAGGGTTGGCTTCAGAGGACGGCGACTTCGGCGGTGAGGCGTATGTTCGCGATGCGTCGGTTTCCGGCAGGTATGCCTGCGTGCGGTTTTCTTGCCCCGCTGTGGTAGGGCGCCGGTTCCCGATCACTCGTGCGCTCAGGCACGGTGGGCGTGAGCGCGGCGCTCGTTGCGGGTTCCTGTTCGGCGACGCAGGTTTTCTGGTGGTATTTGGCTGAAGGCGCCTACGACCCTGGAACGCTCCGGATTCGATAGGTTCCTCACCAATAGTGGACGATCCAATACCCCGGTCTGTCCGGGGTTTCTAACGCGCGGGGTGGGGGGCTCCTTCCCTACCCGTCATGTTTTCCTAACAGTCCCTACTGTGTATGATACAAGCGATGCAGTATGTCCAATCTGATGATACCTTACCTGAGCCGACGATGAAGCGCGGCGCGAATGATGGGTTGTGGGTGGTGAAGAGTTGGTTTCGACACTTTGGCGTCGAAACCAACTCTTCACCCCCCAACCTTCCTACGAAAGGGTTGGGGAAGTGCTTAGATGGCACTCTAGAACGCGACTAGACACCCAGGGCACGAGAACGCTCTAGGGTGCCTAAGAACCTGCCTAAGGGCCGGTGACTCGACGCCTCACGGAGTATGCGGACTCAACGATCGGCGGAGTATGTCGTACCGGCGGTTGTTTGGGACCACTGCTAATCCGCAAACAACACACACTTAGGAGATCCTTCCATAGTAACCGACTGCGGCACTAACTTTATTGGTGCCCGGCGTTACCTAAACGAACTACAACAAATGGTTTGTAAGAATAATGATTCGCTTGAGTCTAGTCTTGCGAAACGAAACATTGTGTGGCGACTGAACCCTCCGGGAGTAATTTGGTGGCATACGGAGGTAAAATCAATGAAGTTCCACTTAAAACGCGTTATAGGGTCACAAGTATTGACATTCGAGGAGCTCATAACGATCCTTACTAAAGTCGAAGCCGTACTTAACTCGCGACCGTTGTGCTGTCTATCTCCGGATCCTAATGAGGTCGATATTCTTACACCTGGCCATTTTTGGCCCATGGTCCTCTTATATCGTTACCAGAGCCTGAACTATGTTCCACCTCGGGCCCGTTGGTAGATGTTGGAAAAACTTACACAGTCTTTTTGGCATATTTGGCAACGCGATTATCTCCATACCTTACAGCAATGCGCGAAATGGTTTTGAGAACAACCAAATATTCATATCGGAGATATTGTACTAATTGTCGATAGCAATTTACCACCACTGGAGTGGCGTTCAGGTAGAGTTCAAGACGTGCATACCGGTAACGACGGTGTAGTGCGCGTGGTCACCCTACGCACTACTAATGGAGTCCTTAAGAGACCAGTAAATAAACTGTGTCCTCTACCTTTAAATCAATAATATATAACTATACGTATAACAAAAAAATATCATAATTAATATTATAGTGTTTTGTTATTTAGCTTGTAAAGTTAGTTATTAAATTTTGTTGCCTTACATACCTTTCTAATAGGTATGCAATTCAAATTCAAGTGTTAATATTATAGTTAGTTAAGTACGTATTATTTTAAGTTAGTTTCTATTTCGTGAAGTATTTAGTTTTATAGGAGAACTGTTATTATTATCATGAAATCTGAAACGATTTCAAGTGGGGAATTATGTACTGACTTGCCTTCCTTACTTTTCTATCGCATCCTTCCTTCCAATTATATGCAAACAAAACTTATGGCGCCATCTGTTGGCCTACGTCAAACGAAAAAGCGTCTGCAAAAGAAATTGACGCGATCGATACCCACATGTAATCAAGACTCAAGACAAACTGCATCGGTAATGGCTGTTCTTGTCTAAACCTTCCAAAATAAAATCAACGTAATTGTTGTTAGTGAGTGCGCTGGTCGACCCAGCTGTGCATAGACTATGTAATCACGTAGGAGTATGGTCAAGGAAGAGGGAAGCCTTCCACATCCGAAAATATTGTTGAAGCCAAGTTGAAGTTGATCGCAGCTGCCGCTAATCGTGAGTTTTACCTATTTCATTTACCCTTCCTGGTGGGCCAGACTAATTTTTTTCACTGTAGGTAAATTAAGTAGCAATTCTAAATAAGATTCTATTTATTTTTATTTCAAGTAAAAGTATCGCGATTACTACAAAAACGGAGTTCAATCCGCGCATTTTCTATTCTAACTGTTTTCAATAATTATTGACAAATTGTATATAGAAGCTTGAAAAATTTTAAGAATTACTTATTAATGTGTACCCTTTTACAATATCCAGACTCATCTAATCCTCTATACTTATAACAGATGCGTCACAAAATATATTACTATCGAACGTGAACTGTTAGCTATTATATGGTAGCAATTAAATATTTCAGACCTTAACTGTACGGACAATTTTTTTTCGTATATATGGATCACCGTCCTTTTGCCTGGCTTTATGCACTCAAAGAACCCAATAATAAATTAACGAGATGGCGACTTAGTTTACAAGAATTTGATTTTGAAGTAATCTACAAAGATGGGAAACAGAATTCTAACGCTGACGCACTATCCCGTGTCAAACTGAACGCATTAGGTTCTGACGATGACACAGATTCGATGCAAGTGAACGTAGACGTCAAAGACAAAAACCTCAAAAACTATGAAGACAGCTTGACCGAGGAAATTTATTGTATATCAAAGCTTAATAAATCAAATGAGATCTCCGATACAATAACTGTGTCTGACCTATCAGCTACTCTTTCGGCTTCGGATCCACTAAATATAACAGAACAAACCTATCCCGTCCCATCTATTAGCACATAAACAGTACACTCAGCAATAGAATTAGAATCTACAGGTATACCTATCCAACGTGTTACAAAATACCCCGTAAACAATATAATTAATTATCAAAGCTTTAATACTAGCCTACGTACCTACTTTACCTAATAATTGTCTACTTTAATAGTTTTTCTATTTTTCATTCATAAATGTTTGCTACCTCAATACATGTCATTATACTCAAGTGTATGGCTTCAAAATAGTCAAGTTGGAAAAAAAAATATGTTGTCAATTTCAAATCTTCTAATCGATATCCTACAACTGTTTTGAGTTTTTTTTTCCAACATTTTTTACAAAATAACAATGCTTTCTAACTCGGAATATTACGATATGATGTTATGCGTAGGCCATGAAGATAGCAATTTAAATCTTCTTAGCTCGCGAACTGTATCGATTGCACTGCAACGATTTATCGATGGTAGACCCCACTGAACAGCGACGGCCGCTCTCGTACCAGTGTTTTCTGAACATGTCAAGACGACTACATTCCACCGGCTCTTTTCATCGGTCTATGGAAGTGGACATCCAAGCACAGTCGACGCCAGGCAGGCTGAATTATTGTTAGAGCAGTTTGAAGTAGAGCCGACCACAAGTACGAGGCGAGCCGGAACAAGATTCGGTATAAACCATGTTGCAGTTTGGCGAATTCTTCGTGACGACAATCGTCACCGTTATCACTATCGCCGTACACAGGAGCTGATACCTCCGATTTTGCACCCAGGAGGAACTTCTGCGAGTGGTAACTCAGGCAGTTAGAGGAAACCCTAATTACGTAAACTATCTTCTTTGGACGGACGAGGCAACATTCACGAGGTGAGGACTTTCAAATATGCATAACGATCACGTTTGGGCTCGCGTGAATCCACGTGCTTCACGGCAGGGCAGATTGTTGCGGCTGAATGTGTGGGCTGGCCTTATGACGGGCATGTCATCGGTCCCGTCAATATGCCATCACGTCTGAACGGTAGCAACTATCTAACGTTTTTACAAACGAAGAATCGAAGAGGCGATTGACGACTTTCCTGTGGCTGACTGGGATTACTTTGAGAACTAAAGAAACATGGTGTTTCAACATGATGGAGCTCCGGCACATTTTGCTCGCAACGTACGAGAACATCTTAACGTTCGCTTTCCGCGAGGACGGCTCGGCCGCGGGGACTGCGTGCGGCCTGCTCGTTCTCCGAACCTCACACCTTGGACTTTTGTGGGTTATTTGAAGGACAGAGTGTATTCGATTGTCCAACGGTTGCCGATTTCCATCTTCCATTTCGTCAGCGTGTTAGATCGGTTTTCGCATCAATAAAAACGACGATGGTGCGAAATGCCACACAAGCCATATCCCGACGAGCGATGTTGTATATTGAGCAAGGCGGAGCACGTTTATTATGAAAAAGTAAGTGTTCGTTTAGGTTGTTCCGTTAGGTTAGGTCTTTTAAAATTTTTGTCGTTCCGCTAATTAGGTAGAAATGTAGGTACATTCTGCGTAGTTTACTCTTTAATTTTACTGAAATAGGGTTTGCACATCAGTGAAAATAATAATATTTAATGATTTCTTATATTTACGCAAACACTACACATTGAATAAAACTATTTTTACGGATTATTTCGCGTTTAATAACTTATTTTTATTAATTCCCGCGTAAAAGAACACATAGATGAAGTGAAGTGAAGCACCAACGTGCCGGGAAGTCTGCAGTTTGTGATCATATCCTAGACGGAACATTAGATTTGATAAACCACAAATTCTCGCGAAAGAACATCGATTCCTGCCAAGGATGATACGTGAGGCTATTGAAATTAAAAAAACATCCTTATTTCAATAGAGAGGGAGGCTGGGTACTACCATCTGATGATCCTGTAATTAATAAAATTAAAACTAAACCCAAGCATACCACTGCAAGACTTCGAGACACAGTAAGTTCATTCTGCGTAGATCAGACCAAAATTAATAATTAAAAAAGCTGAAGGCACTTCGGGTTAACTCTGATATCAGGACGTCAATCACCTCAGTCCCCCATGACCATAGGTATTGTAAAGCACCCGAAACGTTGCGAATTAATAAAAATAAGTTATTGAACGCGATATAATCCGTAAAAGTAGTTTTATTCAATAATAATTTATTTTTTATTTTTTATTTTTTTGGGGTATGTTATACAGCGTTACTACGGTTCTTAAAAATTGTGAATGGACTCGTTATAAGGCCCCATTTAACCTCCTTTCGGCTTTACGGGTAGTTTGGTAACACCCAGTATTAAGGGAAGCTGTAGATACTTAACCCAATCAGTTATAGTTATTCTATTTCACGGTGAAGTTTTAACTTTGGTTGTTGTTAGCTGTGCACATACATTGTGTTAGTGTGCGTAGGCTGCAGGCGCGCGGAGTAGCGCTCCCGAGCGCCCGCAGTCCGCTTCTGGAAAGGTTTTTGATAACGATTTCGATAGGACTTGTAAAGTTACAGCCTATATACGTCCCACTGCTGGGCACAGGCCTCCTCATTTCTGAGAGGGTTTTGAGGACAGAAATATCTGCCGCTGCTAATGCGTGTTGACGAACTGCACTTGTCTTCGAAATATTTTTTTGATTTCTTAGACATATGGTTTCCTAACAATGTTTTCCTCCACCGCCGCGCATGTGATAAATCAGCACTTAAAATTGCAATTAACAATTTCATAGCTGCTCGCGGGATCGAACCCAGTTGCTCGCGTACTGTGAAACTTACAACGAGCAACCATTTGAGCTACCACGGCTCTTTTAATTTAATTCTCTTTAATAGCTGTTGGGTATAGACCTATACCAGCAGTAATAAGACCATCAAGCTGCACAAAATATTTATACAAATACATTTCCGATCGAATGATTGAAAAAAAGAAAAGGCTAGGGAAAGGAAAGGAGGAGAAGCAAATATAGTACTGAACGAAGGGCAAATAGCGTACGTAAAGGACAACAGTATTAGGAAAAACAAGGACAAAGCTAGGTACAGGAAAGCTGTTTTTCCAGGTCCTGCAGAACGTAATACCGTGCCTGTTAAAATAGGTGAACGGATGACAAAGGTCCCTATTAAAAATTTCAAACGATCTCCATAGGTGGTGCGTGGCCATCCTGACTATGGCTCATATACTTTGGACCCGCAGTCATCAACTTCAAAAAATTGACAGCAACCCGGGCCTGCTTCCTGTAAAAGAAGGCCAAGCAAACAAACAGGTAGCTTATAGTTAAAGAAGTAAACTTATTAGGGATTAAGGTAAATTTAGATTTAAATTTTATCAAGTTTAAAGATTTTTATAGGTTAGTTGATATAAATAAAGCTTATGTTTATGAATTCCAAGCAATGAAACCCAAGCCGATTATTCTTGCAATTTAACTATTGAAAATTTGAAACAACTTGTACCATCCAATAGATTTAAAAGAGGTCTCATAGATCCCCTAGGATCAGTCACTAAAGCTATCACCGGCAATTTTGATCACAAAGTTGCCTCTAGATACGATTCCGTTATATCTAAATTATAGAACAATCAATTGAGTGTTGATAGTAAAATCACCGTTATTTCTAAAATGCTGAATAGCTTGGCAAATAGTACAGAAACTTTACTTAAAAATTAACTAATATTAGACAAACGCTTAAAAAAATTGAACAAATAGTAAAATAAATAACTACCAATGAAAATAATTCAAATTTTATAACATATATTTTTGGCATGTATAATGTATTTATTAGTAACTCTCATAGTATTTACCTTAAACTTAGTGAAATAGAAACCACTTTAGCTTTTAATAAAGTTTCAGTATTACACCAATCAATAATTAATTCATCTGAGATGTTAATGATACTAATGACATAGCGAAGTTGATAACCTAGTAACTGTAAAGAATTTAATAAAGATTGAAAGAACTATTGTTATAAAATCTTGAAATGAAACCAGATTACGTACTTGATGTAAGTTCCTCTTACTGATTTTAATTACAATTATTACAAATTATACCCATTACCTGTATTCGATGCACTTAGAAACAGAACGTCTCTAATAATTCCCAAGTATCCTTACATTTTGGTGAAAGGTTCACAATACTTACCGGTCTCTCGGCCGTGCACCGTAGGCAATGAATTTCCTGTGTACGGTACAGCCATAATATCCTATCCTAGAAACACATGTGCTGAACAACTGATGAAATTCCAAAACAATCTTTCACTATGTGAACCTTGGTTCGTTGATCTTGAGGATGTCAAAATCGGCCATGTAAATTAGATTATATACATAACCATAAAAATTATTAACAAACAAATGCCAAGATGACATAACCAAAGAATCACTTTGGGCACATACATTATACAAATTAGTGAGGATTGTGAGACCTTCATAGAAAACTATAAATTGTTGCACCGCCTATACTTCGCTAATGAATTGGGCTATAGAGTGACCCCAGTAATAAACTTACCAAGAATGGATCACATGAACCTGACGGATACTGAAGCAGTTAACATGAAAGGCTTAGCTTTAGACGACCTGAAACATTTAGTCTATGTATTGAATGACAATCTTAAGTTCAGTGGCAGTGAACATAGTGATCAAAGTGATAACAGTGTGATAAGGGTTAAAGGTGTTAGCTTAGCTACTTTATTACTGTATGTCATTTTACCTATTGTTTTATTATCTTTAGTGTTTTAAGAAAATATAAAAGTAATTTAGTTTACGGATGGTGGAATCATCGGACAACAGCTAAAAATACTGAAGCCGATAATTCCGCTCTTAGAGAGGGAGGAGTCATGCAACCACAAGACCATAGGGTTGTTAGGGTTTGTACCTAGAGGGGGCTGCATAAGCATTAGACAGTATCCAGTAACTGTAGAGTCAGCGCTTTTAGTTGCATGAAATATCAGGCGGAGCTCGTGGGAGCGGCCACTTCGTTTTGACATCGACTTCTGTCAAGACGTGTTAGTTAAGTAATTAGAATTAGAATTGTAATTAGAAATAAAAAGATTTTAAATAGTTTTAAAAAAATCATTTTACGTTCCCGTAATCTTGACTAGGTTGAGTGCTGTTGAACATGCTGAAGCAAATATATTTACTTTTGAATATATTTAAAGACAGTAGATTCTGATTGAGCCAATTCGCTACCCTAGCGAGGCCTAATTCTGCTGTTTTCCTTACAGAGTCCCATGTGTAAATACAATAGCGGTGTCATCTGCATAGGAAAATATCTGCATATTTTATACATTTCCTTTTCCATTTTTTTTATCGATTTCCTACACAAATAGTTTAATAAGATACCCAATAGTATATTTAGTAGATAAACTCTAATTCTAACCATTCTGTGACTTGGAGATTAAGTTGTGTTGATTTGTAGCAACAAATATATGTAGGAGAAAGGGGTCGGCCATGCTCAATAAGAAGTCAGGGATTACAAGATAATATTTAGTTTTATTAATTATAAATTGCAACAGGGCACTTTTATAATTAATGATAATAATTAATTTCAAATTAAGTTTCCGTGAGCGTCTAGGATTAGTTAGCTTGGTACAACCAGTGCACCGCGTCACACCAGAGCCAAGATTGCCCGCTTCGTTTTTTTTTCGCGCCCAATGCAAGGACACCCTCGGAAGCAGGGGGAAGGAGGTGGTGAATGCTCATAGCATAACACGCAGCCGGCTGCGTGGTTATATGGACTCACTTTGAAGAAGTGCCTTACCCACTAAACACCACCTGGGAACGGCTTTGGCCTGAATTGCCTTTCCGCTGAATCTGATGCGACCCTTGGGGATAAGGGGCGCAGATGCGCTCCGTCGCTGCGCGGTCGTTTTATATCCATTGTAAAAAGTCGAGTAGTGGGGCGGTGGGAAATCAGGTCGGGCGCCGGGTGTCGTGATCGGTGCATGTGTTGTGCTAATTTTGCTGTACCGGCGTACAGCGACGCCGCCGTCATGGGTTTTTCTTCTTACTTTCTTTCTCAAATATAAACATAAATCTTTCGCAAATATGAGCTTATAAAAAATCTTTCAGAAAGATATGATGTAGGGACCTCAATCGCTCGTCTCTCATAGAGATTATGTGCTGATTTATAACGGCGACAGAGAAAAAATAAACCTTATATGTTTGAAAAGGAATTAAAGTATTAAGAATGTTAGTTCTAGTCTAGGTTCACCACCTTAGCAATTTTATAAAATTTGACCTGTTCCACGCTATTTATAGGCTTTTCTTTATATTTTATAATGATATATTTAATTTTTCATTTTACATTTAATACAGCCGATCAATGTTAATTATAAGCCTTCCCCATAGGGACATATATATGCTATAGTTACCACGCTTGACAAACGGGTTGACAACCGCAGTTCTTTTAATATTATTTAAGTTGATGTCAGGAATATGTTGCCGCCTATCTCCTGTTTCAGTTTCAGTTTCAGTTTTCCTATTTATTTATTTATTTATTCTTTATTGCATTCCTTTATCTAAAAGAGTTGTTACAAAAGGCGGACTTAATGCCTTGAGGCATTCTCTACCAGTCAACCCATGGAGTGGTGAGAATTTGACGTAGGTGTAGCAATATAGAATAAAAACAAAATAAAAATGATAATTAACTAGGTAGGTTATACATACATTTTACTAATATATACAATAAGTAAACTATAGAAATATCTCCTATTTATACATATATACAAATATATACATACATACATACATAAACATACACATATATACATATCAACATACATAATAATAAATAAATAAATTTATTCACTTTGTTTACATGCAGGGTATCTTAAACTATTACAGTTCTGGTTTTGGCAACATAATAGTAAGATATGGTTGATCGTTGCGAATGTGCTAGTTTTATGGTAAACACTGTATTGCAGACGCTAGCGCCTTCCACCAGACATTATAGGAAATAATTAGAGAATGCCTGTTTAGTACTACCACTGACCTCTATATATGAACTGCCTATACACCGTGACATAATGAGGCGATTTGATTTTCGCCATTTTGGCGCTAACAGCAAAGTGAACGTCCACAGAACTAATAATAGAGATACGACAGTGTGAAAAATATATCGATAAAAATTCTATACCCAGGCCTACCGTAACGTCCATTCTATTTATGTATCATATTAATATAATGTCAGAAACAGAAACAGAAACAGAAACTTTTTTATTCAATATAGATTATAAATAATACTTATTGAAAGTCACTCTTTTGTCTAATTACCACTGGTTCGAAAAAAACCTCTGTCCTGGGAAGAACCAGCAAGAAACCCAGCAGGACTTTTTTTAAATAACAGCTTACAATCATGTATATTACACAATTAACCACACAAAACAAATTAGAAACAGCCTGGCAGAACACCTCATTCCCAGGGGTTATTATCATCCATAAATTCCTTAACATTATAATAACCCTTTTTATACAAACTATGTTTAATAAAGTTTTGAATTTTGAGCAGGTCGAATTTTGTATATTTAATCATACAATAAATAAATGTATCAATTATTACTACTAGGCCTTAGACGCAACCTTTATACCTCATATAAAACCAAGATCGACGCTGCGTTGATCTATCTACGTTTTATTCGCCCAACAGAATGGATTTTGTTCCGGGTTTCAAATGAGAAAATGCCTACGCATACCTGTATTGCGGGGCAAGAACGGATTATGTCGGACTTGCACCTACTAAAACTCCATGATGTTCCACTTTCACCACACATTGACAGGCCCACGGAAACGCTTCGAGAGCACATCCGCGGCCCCATCAGCGAGGACTCTCCTCAGTTGACGACTTCCCTCCCCGACTGAGCCCGATATGTGGGCCATGAAGTCAAGAAAAAGGAACTCGGAAGCACAAGTGGTACAGTCCGCCAAAGTCGCGGAGGATAGTTGAGTAGCGCATTACCATACCAACAATCCTCTTCCCTTGTGACTCTACCTCGGCTGCAGCGATATAGAGAAAGGACCTCCTCAGCCGCAGCTCACTAACACAGGGCCAGGCTTCACTTCTGGGCCAGCCATGTGAGTCACCCTAGGTTTATTATGGGTTTACACCCCTCTCCTCCCCACCACAAGGCGGGAACCCGTTCAGGAGGAGTTATTTATTTATTTATTTATTTAAACTTTATTGAACCTTACACAAAAGTAAAGGAAAAAGGAGGACTTAATGCTAAAAGCATTCTCTGCCAGTCAACCTTAAGGCAGTTATATAACTACGAAGCGGCTAAATAAATATACATACACACATATATATACATATATTATATATATATACATATATACATATACACACATACATATACAATAATATATATATATCAATATACAAGTATATATTTATATATCTTTATGTATTAAATATAATATAATACAATACATAAAGATACGTAATATACTAATGATGACGGAAACATTAGCAGTTATAAAGCAATTTTAGAAAATGATCTCGAATGTTTTTCTTAAATGTTTGTTTGCAGTAGGTTGTCTTAATTTTTCAGGCAGGTCATTCCATAGGCGCAGCTTGGACAGCAAACGATGAAGATGTGAACTCGAACGGTGAAGGGTATAAAGAGAGCAAGAGTCTCCGATGAACGAAGCTGTCTGTCATGAGTGTCTGCAGAAACTGAAACTTATGTTTCAGATAATTTGATAGTGGTTATCGAATAAAATAGAAAAAACTGTGTTAGTATCCTAATGTGTCTTCTGACGAATTGGAAGCCATTTGCTAAGAGTACGAAATGATGATACATGATCAAACTTGCGAAGATGAAAAATAAAACGGATACAGTTATTGACGAGACGATCCAGCTTATTAGAAAAACCTCATTGAGATCAGGAAAACATACATCAGCATAGTCAATAGGCAAAATAAGATTGCACCAGAGTTATCTTTACCTTGACCGGAAGAAAGTTTCTGAGGCGGTTCAAAGCACTGAGCTTAGCAAAACAGAACCACTGATATTCTGAATTTAGGTGGACCAACTTAAGGTTGTGTCAAAGTAGATACCCAATTTTTAACGCTATCAGAATACGGTAAGATAGAATTATCAAACGTGACAGGTGGAACGCAATGGACGTCAAGTTTACAGTTGTTGAGCACTACAATTATTATAGCTTGGCATTTATTGGGGTTCACCAATACCAAACCAAGACCAACTGTGGAGATTTGTTAAATCCGTATTTAGTCTGGCAATAGCGTCACACAGAGAGTTGACGTCTGCTTGAACATAAATTTGCAGGTCATCAGCGTAAAGATGGTAAGAGCAGCTAAGTTGAGAGAGAGAGAAAGTTAATAAAATGGAGAACAGAAGTGGAGATAATTTTTCACCTTGTGGCACGCCAGTAGAGAGTTGACACGAGTCAGATATGTCACGACCATTAATGACAGCTTGCTGACGGCCAAAGGTAGGAAGAAAACCAGTCTACAGCAGTAGACGAAAATTTGAGATTTTGAAGCATGGCAAGGAGGATATCATGGTCAACCATGTTGAACGCATTTGTAAAATCAATCAATACAAGTACTGTGACCTTTTTATTCTCCATGCCTTCCGAATGTCCTCTGTGACTTTGAGGTGCAGTGGTAGTGCTGTGTCCAGGCCGAAAGCCAGATTGAAACTGAGATAGCAAGTTATTTCTACAAATAAAAGCAGACAATTGTTGGTGAACTATAGATTCAAGAAGTTTTGATAGAAAGGGTAAGATAGAAATAGGTCTATAGTTGTTGAGTTGAGTGGGGTTTGAAATTTTGGGAAGAGGGATAATATTAGCTTACGCCAAGAAGCAGGAAAGACCCCAGACAACAGAGAAGAATTGATTATGTGAGTTATGACTGAGAGAAAATTTCGAGAACAGAAGAGATAAGGCGACTTACATTATCACAGCCCACTGCTTTGATTTAATAGATACAAAAGTTTTACGAACTTCGTCGACAGAGACAAACGAGAATGAAAATGGTTCATGTTGAGATGTGGCCAGAGAAGTAATTTCAGAAATAGTGGACTTAATGATAGAAGATAATGAACAGAACCAGCTGAAATGAGAATTAAGGTCATGAGAGGAAAAGAAATTTTATGACTTATTTCAGAGTGCTTACCAATACCAAGAGATTTGAGGAACTTCCATACATCGGCCGAAGAAGAGTCAGAAATATTTTCATGAAATAGCAACGCTTCGCTGCCTTACCATGTGGTTACAGCGATTGCGAGCCACTTTATACGAACGCCAGTTGTCATCACACCTGTCACGCTTGAATTTTCTAAAGCCCTGTCACGTCGAGTCATTGCCATGCGAACTCCCTCGTAATCCACGGAGCTGGAGGTCGCTTAACTCTAATAGCTCGCACCGGTGCATGGACATCAAACAGTTTCAGAGTTAAATCAGTGAAAATTGAAACTTTATCGTCCACTGAAGACGCACCATACATCGAAGAAAAATCTATGGATGACGCATCATTTTTAAATTAGCAGGGTCCATTCTGGCAAAATTTCGTCATCATGATGTGTCGGTTTAGATTTAGGTGGTTTTAGTTTATATGCAAGGTAAAGTAAATCATGGTGCGAAAATCCGAAGCAGACAACTGACCATAGTTAACTACTAGTTGGGGAGAGGAGGTTATGATTAAATCAAGCCACGTGTCTGGAGAATCAGGATTCTGGTGTGTAGGAGAGCAAGGAAAAATGGATAGGTTAACTGAAGATAAGATATTAAGGAGCTTAGTCCTTTGAGTAGATGTTTTGAGAAGGTCAGTATTAAAGTCGCCCATGATAATGTGATGTAGGTAGTCCGCACTGAGAGATTCCATGACAGTTTCTAAGCTAGAGAAATATTCTACAGAAGGGGACAGTAAACGACACCCAGAACGAGCCTGGAACGTCCCACCTGAATTTCCAGGAATAAATATTCAGCAGAGGCAGAATATTGTGATGGTGACGAAGCAATGACCGAAAAGAAAGGTTAGAATGAAGGTAAATGGCGACGCCACCTCCACCCTGCCAATTCTGTCATTCCTGATTAAGACAAACCTGGGTAAGCTGTAGGAGAAAGTTGAAAGTGAAGGCTTAAGCCAACTTCCGAAATAAGAATGGCTCACAGTTGAAGAAGAAGAGGAGAAAGTCTCTAAAAGATCAGCATAATGTGAGGGAATGTTCTGTGCATTAATATGGCAGACGTTGAACGAAGAGTTAAAGTTAACAAAAGAATTATCTAGCAAATTACGCAGAGTTTCAGGTTCATCAAAGAATCTAAGCTTGCAGAATCGCAAGCAGAATAGAATGAATCATCAGACAACATACCATAATATAAATTTGAACAGCATAAAAATGTACCTATTTAAGAATACTATATTACGATATATAAGATATATATAATAAAATTAAAATATATATAAATACAAAATACTAAGGAATAAATGCAAGAAAAATAATGATACGAGCACAAAAAAATTATCAATCTCTCCACTAACCTAGCAGAAAACATATTATCAAGCTCAACAAAATGTACATCTATATATATATAAATTAATTTATGTTTGTTCGTGCTTTATGCAATGTCATACCGTTCATCAGATTGATATAAAACTTTGTCAACTTATTGCATACACTTAAGGTTATAGGCATAGTACTATAATTAATTTACAGTAGGTATGCATTACCAACAAATTTAATATAAATTAATTTATGTTTGTTCGTGCTTTATGCAATGTCATACCGTTCATCAGATTGATATAAAACTTTGTCAACTTATTGCATACACTTAAGGTTATAGGCATAGTACTATAATTAACTTACAGTAGTATGCGCGTATCATACCAACAAATTTATTTGAAAGACCTAATTAAACAATATAACTCTTCCAAATTTAAAACGATATATCAACAATTATTTTCTGAGGCAGCAACGCGCCGGTTATCAGCTAAGTATATTATAATAACAACAGTTTATCAACAAAAGTTACACAATTTAAAATATACATTATTAAAATCTTATAAGACAATAATTTGCAGTTTTTGTATTATATATATCACTCATAATTAAAAAATAGCAACCCTAAATAATAATACTACTAAGAACAACTAAACGAACATTGCCTTTATGAAAAAAAAAAATACAAAATTGAAGGAAAGAAATTGGACTGGCCAAAAGCTATGAGTCCAGGGCAAGACAACAATAAGGTAAGAAAAAAAAAATCATAGATTACAAATATCTTGCGGTATGTATATGGGTTATGTTAATTGTAAATATTTACTTACACATTATAAACAATAAAAACTAAACCAATACTAGACCTACAACAAAACATATAAACAGAAAACAACACCATTTTATTATAACCAGTGTAAAGCAACAATATTACTTATCACTTCTTAACACGGGCATATCTCTTCGATCTCAAATGTTGCTCTGAGGAAGCCGTACACAAGGAGTTGGTTGACAGTTCGGGCTTTTCTCAGCAGAGGCAGGTTGCTTATTCGTAGTATCAGCAAAATAGAAAGATCCTCCTCACGATAAATACGATGACGTACCGTCCTGTGCCTTAATAAAATATTACCATCTGTCCAGCAGTTGCGTATGCCCAGACGTTTGCGAGCAAGTAGAAGAGACTGTCGTTGGCGAGTTAAGAATTCGGATACAACAACAGATGTACCCTTAAAACACACCTTTTCTCCAAACAGTCGATCTAAGTAAAGGATCAGAGAAGCGTAGTATATGGGGCGACACTTGCCTTCAATGATTTTGCCAAGACGCCATACTTCAGAGCATCACTAGTAAAATTTTGAAGCCCAAGTTTATTTGCAAAAGTTCAACAAAATAATCGGAGAGGCTCCCAGCAGTATCTTTGGTACACCATGAACAAGAGATATTTACGGTGTCTCATCTCAATTATTTCAATAGACTTTGCACACTCGGATATTTGTTGCCGAAGTAAACTCATTATGCTCCAGACTTGAGCTTTGAACTCCTGAAATTCCTCATGAAGACGTAAAGTGGAGGTGTGCTTGCTTGTGCTGTTGACGGCTTGAGTAGGGATTCAAAATCGATAATTTCTTCAACAAGTTAGCTTCAATGGTTAGCTGATTTTCCAAAACCATGTCGTATGATGTCATTTTAGAGTGCAGTGAAGTGCACAAGAAATTTTGTGAAGTGAATGAGCAGATAGTTTGTAGGTGCCGGTAGGTTGGTAGCAAAATTATAACATTAACTGTGCACTTATATTTCACTAAACTGAACTGTAAATAAACTTAAATTATACGTAAAACAGAGAACTAAATGTAATTAAATACGATTTTAATTAAGATTAAACTTAGAGCACAATGTTGACTTTTTACACCTACCGCCGAAAAAGTAAATTGTTTCTCACTAAACTCACGCAAACTTACTAATGACATTAATAATTTTGCAGTTCCAATATAAATGTATTCCTTTGATACAATAATTGGTCATAATAATTATACAGATTAACAAACTTACGTCTTGTTGAGCCGTGGTAGCTCAGATGCAATTTTAGTGCTGATTTACCACGCTCGGCGGTAAAGAAAACATCGTGAGGAAACCTGCATGTCTGAGAAATCAAAAAAATATTTCGAAGACGTGAAGTTCGCCAACACGCATTAGCAGCGCGGCGTACATTTCTTGCTCTAAAACCCTCTCAGAAATGAGAGAGCCTGTGCCCAGCAGTGGAACGTATATAGCTGTAACTTTATTTTACTTTACTTTACGTCTTGTTAACACAAAGTCATCATTAGGCGACCTTTCTACACTTGGCTATGGCCCTGGAGTCTGGGGGAAAATAAGGACAGAAGAAATAAAAAACATTCGAAATAATAATCTAATACTTTTATACTTACTGGTACTGGTACTACCAGAAAATATTGTGGGTATACTGCACTTTTTCAAAGTGGTGCGTTTCTCATATCCGATAAAACAGTCGTCTGTGAAGTGTTTAGAACAAAGATAATCATTTTGCTTCTTATTGGGAGCTTTTCTGATGTCATCGGGCAAGGAGTTCCAAAGGCGTGTAGCCTGAACTGTAAACGAGTTACCATAGAACTCGGTGAAGTAAACTGGAATACATATTTTGTTGTTAGAAGAAGTACGTAGAACCCTATCATGAGATGAGGAGAGATAGTGAAATTTACTCTTAAGATAAGAAGGCGAAAATGGGTAATTTAATATGGAAAAAGTACAAGTAATATTCTGGAATACGTATCTGCCGGATTGTAAGCCAATTGCTTAGATCTATATTGCGAAATATGGTCATATTTACGAAGCTCGAAAATCTTATTAATCGAATATCTTATTATATTATGATAATAGTGGATTCTAGTACGCCGCCTCACACGGCAAAAAAAACTTGGAGTAAAATATATGTACTTAGTTTTAAGCCGACCTCAAAAGGAATGAGATTCCAATTTGATTGTATTTTCTTTAATATTTTAATGCGCAACAGATCCGAGTTTATTTATCCGAGTAAGCTTACATTATTCTTTATAAATATCTACTAGAGCTGTTTTTTAAATTGGTTTATTTAATTTATTAATCCATTATTTTAAAGGATATTTTTAAATTTTAATTTGTAATTTAAAATTAACCACATTTATTAACCGAATCCAAATGTAAACGGAAGCCCTATTTCGAATCGGGTCTGTTTAAATGTTGATAAATGTTTTATAGTCGTTGTTAACAATCAAAATCAGATTATTATAAAAGAGTGCGTTGTTATAAACCACTGAATATTTTAGAATGAGACATTCGGAATTCTATCATCAAAATCTGTGTTACTAGAAGAATATCGCATACTTATTTTAAAAAATAATAATTCGGCCTAACGGCCGACGACAATTTAAGAATAAAAGTTCTCTCTCTTTTCACTAAATGACAAAAGAAAGAGACCGATATAGATATATTTAATACTTAATTTAAACAACGATAAGCAACGATTATAACTAAGGCCTTACAACCTTCATCTATTAAAAAATCATGATAGCTTAGAGAATAAGTGCTCTCCGTAAATTTCACAGTGTACTGGCTACTCGGGTTCAACTACCGCCGGTTCTAATAAAATTTTAATTGCAACTATAAGTTTCTGGTTTAACATGTTGTTTTTGAGATTTCTCACCACTGAACACGTTTCAGTGGAGAAAACACAGAAATAAAACAGAATATTTCGAAGTCATCCGAAGCCCGTCACCATGCAGGGTGCATGGCCAATATTTCCTTGCCCTAAAGCCAGTGGAAATATAATATATATTTAATAGACAGAAACTTTATGTTTTTAATTTTTTGTCATTTTAAAAAGAAATTGAATGAGTTTTATAAAATATATACCTTTTATATAATGAAAAGACCATTTAACTCACTATAACTCAAAATTTTAATTATGCGAAATTAAAAAGCGAAATCTGAAAACATTAATAGTTCTCAATATTAGAATTAAATCGATCATGATTAAAAAGTGAAATCTAAAAACATTAACAGTTCTAAATGTTGGAATTCAAGACTTTACTTGTAAAATCATAAATCAAAACGAATGACTCCGCAATAAACATACTGGCTCTATTAGGCCGCCGAAGGAAAATGGGAAATCTTCCACCAGGCAATATCTGCAGTCCGGAGAAATGTTAACGCCCCGTGTTGTAGTACGAAGCTTCCTTATATTTTACTAGCTGTTCCTCGCGATAAAATTTATTACGATTATAATTAAACACTCAAGCAGTATAGGTTGCTCAGGACGATACTATGTGGCAATATTCTGGGAGGTCTATGTTCAGCAGTAGACTTGTGATGGGCTGTGGATAGTGATAGTGGGTTACTCACTAAGTCAATTGAATTTTCATCTAATGTTTCTAAGCACAACTATGAAATATATACAGTATTACTGAAACATGGTTAAATTATGGTTTTTATTATTCGGAATACTTTGATAGCCGTTATGAAGTATTTTGATGTGACCGGTCCAACAATATCCCGGGCTGCTCGCTTGGTGGAGGGGAGCCATAGCTATAAAAAACGACCGCGCTTGTCCGACGCTTTACCCCGTGTTATGTTTATCCGCTAAACAACTCTGGCTAAATTGTTTACGTTATATCTGTCAAAGATAGTACCTGTCATCATCTCGGCTGTTGCACATTGTTTGTCAAAGCATCACAAGGAACAAATTTATGTATATCTTTTTTCTTTATTAAAATTACTTT